>JBBMEG010005193.1:0-37224 GCA_037832605.1 Cyclanthera cordifolia | reverse complement strand
TATATATAATTTTTTTGAAGAATAAAATTTTGATCTTGAAAAAATTTGAAAAAAAAAAAATCTAACAAAGCCCACTTGAATAAGTTATGAGGTTACATTTTATATAATTGAGGTTTTTGTTTTAAGAGAAAATTTGTGTTGGTTTCACAAATTAAAAAAAATGAAAATGAAATGTTGAAGGCCAGTTTAATAACTATTTCGTTTTTATTTTTTATTTTTGAAATTTAAGCATACAACTAATATTTCAACACATAATTTTTATGGTTTGAATGTTTACATCTTTTAAAAACAAGACCAAAATTTGTAAGTAAAAAAAAAAAAAGCTTCCAAATACTTATTTTGATTTATGAAATTTGGTTACAAATCATATAGTTATTGGAAGAGAAGACCAAACATAGGTAGAGAATTGAGATAAACAAATGTTTAAATTTTTAAAACAAAAAACGAAAAACTAAATGATTATCCAACCGAATATACAATTTTGAAAAAAAATGGAAATCGAAAAATGTGTTGGTTTAACTTTCTTAGTTTTTTTTTTATTATACATTGAAATTTGTGTAGTTCTTTTCCATTTAATAATAATTGTTAGAACATTCAAACTCATATTATTTAGTGAATTATATATGATGTTGAAACTTCTTTCATTTTTAGATAGTATGATATACAAAAACAACTTTTTGTTTATTTATTTATATAAAATAGTTTTTTTTTTTTTTTTTTTTTTTTTTTTTTTTTTAAATAGGGTGATCATATGGTAGCGTCGCATCCATAACTTGATTTCTCCTGAAATTTTGAGGGAACATACCTTCAGAACTCAACCCTTCAACCAACCACGTCATCCATTGGGACAGAATATAAGAGATTTTGCAACAAACAAAACCAAATCATATTGTTTAGTGGAACCATTTCCGTACGTTTTATACATTTCGGTGAGCCAAACATATTTGAAAATAGTTTTCACTTTTTTTATGCTTATTTCATTTGAATTGTTCATACTGAAAAATGGTCAACTGGGATCAAAGATACAATTTGTTTATCGAGGACGATAAGCCTGCAAAAAAGACAAAATGTAGGTACACCGATGTAGTGTGAGCCACAGTGCCTCCGATGCCTAAGTCAGTAAACGAATTTTGAGAAGTGTTTAGAGAAAGCTCAAGAGCTTAACGATGGCTTAAAGAGCTTAACAGCCTATTTTAGCCCGATTTGGCTTGGAGAGAAATGTGAATCGTTCTGACGTTTATAGCAGCCAGTAGTATAACCACTGCAGCTCACTAATGACGACTTAATGGTCAGTCGTTTGTAACGGCTGCCATTTAAGCTGGACATTAACAACAGCATAACCCCTGACCATTACACTTGAGAGGTGTAACGGTCTTATCTCGGGAGTTACTTGGACTTGGTCAACCTTTCCAGGTCCTCACCTCCATGGCCGACCCCTCAAGGGTGTGTGCCTTTTCAGTGTAACTCCAGAACGTTACCCCTACAACTTAGGATGTTACTTGGACTTGGTCGGCTCTTAGGGAGCCCTGACCTCTACGGCTTTCCCCCCTTAGGGGATGTTCCCCTTCAACCGTTCCTTTAGGGACAGGCTTTGGACTTGGTCAATAAGGACCTCCATGGCTTGCCCCCCCTCCCCCTAAAGGAGGGTGTTCACCTTCGGTGTAACTCCTGTGCTTTATCGGCGGATCCAGTTGTCACTTGAACTCGACCGGCTCTTAAGGGAACCCTAACCTCCACGACTTTTCTCCTTCGGGGATGTTCGCCTTCGATCGTCCCCTCAGGGATCAGCTTTGGACTCGATCACTAATGACCTTCACGACTTTCCTCCTAAAATGGGGGTGTTCAACCTCGGTGTGTAACTCATGGCCGTTATCAGCAAATCCAGTTATCACTTGGACTCGATCCGCTCTTAGGGGAGCTCTAACCTCCACGGCTTTTTCCCCTACGGGGGGTGTTCGCATTCGATCGTCGACCCTTTAGAGATCGGCTTTGGACTCGGTCACTAATGACCTCCACGACTTTCACCCATAAAAGGAGGGTGTTCACTCTCGGTGTAACTCCTGGCCGTTATCAGCAAATCCAGTTGTCACTTGGACTCAGCTAGCTCTTAGGAGAGCCCTGACCTCCACGACTTTCCCCTCTTAGGGGAGTGTTCGCCTTCGACCGTCCCCTCATGGATTGGCTTTGAACTCGGTCACCAACGATCTCCACGACTTTCACTCTTATGGGGTATTCGCCCTCGACCGTCTCCTCAAGTATCGGATTTTGACATGGTCTAGTCCCGGAGGGCCTGGTTCCCACGACCGACCTCCTAAGCGGGGGGTCGGACTTTCTTTGGTCGAGAGTTCGGTCGTGGGCCTGACCTTGAGCACAGTCTTGATCTTGCTGGTCCTTAGAAGAGGTTGGACTTCTTTGGCTGCCATTTGAGAGGGCCTATGCCTTGTCCAGATACTACGGGGATAATTTTACCGACAACATGAATATATCAACTTCAAAATTTTAATTTTAATTGCATATTTTATTTTATTTTTTTTCTAATTTTTTATTTAAAATAAAGTAAAAGATAATTTACTGTGTATAATTATTTTAGTATCGTTCATTATAATTAATTTAGAGTTTTTTTTATAAACTAAACCAGTTTAAAGGTGGTTGTACAATTTCTTAAAATTATTTCTATTAAGGCGAGTGGTGTTCAGTAGCTTTTAATAAATTAAAAAGGAAAAAAATATATAAGACAAGTTTACCCTTCCTATACATGTGAAAACTTCATAAGTTTAGGGAGTTAACTGCAACACTTATCTAACTTTAAGGGATGTGATTAGCCATTATTAAAAAAAGGCTATAAGTTCTCCCTGGGTGCTTGTGAGAGAGGTGGTCAGTTTGGTACTAAGGTTGTCGCTCCAGTGGTGGTGCAACTGGTAGGGTGTTTCGAAGGCTCCGATATTCCCTTGGAGGGGGGCCTGAGTCGTCAAGGATAAGACAGAGTGATCAAGGGGTCTCTTGTTGGAAGTCGTTCGGAAATGGACAGTGAAGCGTTCTTCAAAAGGTTGGAGAGACTAAATCCCTCAGAAAAGGAAAAGATGAGAGGTCATGAAGTGAATGATAAAGATATAGTTGAGGAAGAGATCGGCTTTGAGAGGACTAGGGTTTGCAAAGTTCTGCGGAGAAAGCGATTAACACAGAGGTATTCAAAGCTCACATACCAAAAAATTGGGGCATGAAGAACAAAGTAAGAGTGGAAAAAGTGAGTAAATTGACGAGGAACATCTTCATTTGAGAATTTAAGAATAGAGCAAACGAAGACAGTGTGGTTAGCAGAAGCTCGTGGATATACAAGCGATCCCTGCTTCTATTTGAGGACTTATAAAAGGATTCCACACCAGCCTCTCTCGAATTCATGTATGCTTTTTTGTGGGTTCATTTTTATAAAATTTCGGTGCCATGCCACTGCATTAGAACCGCTATGGGTCTTGGAAGTTTGATTGGATTCTTGAGGAAATGGACCAGGAAAGTTTTCAATTAAAATATGAGGAATTTTTTAGAGTAAAGGTCCGAATAGATTTGGCTGAAGCCCCTACCAGAGCTACTAAACTGAGGAGTGGCTTAATGGGATAAGAGATATGGATTCCAATAAAGTACGAGAAGCTGCCGAAGTTCTGTTTTAACTATGAAAAAAATCAGGCATCTTGTTAAAGGCTGTAAGGAGGAAGAAACAAAGGTGGACGAAGAGTTTCATTTTGACTAGAGCTAAGGGAGAAGGGATTATAGGGAAGAAGGAAACAAAGGACATTTTCAAAGAGGGGCGTTCAGCAGAAGAGGAAGAGGAAGGGGGGGGGGGGGATGAAGGAAACATAGGGGATGATTGGAATCGGAAGGAGGAAGAGATTTGTGAAAAATGGTGTGGGAATGGGTTAGAAGTTTAGCAAACTCGGGTGATGAGTTAACCCAACTCCAGCAAAAGCTGTTCACAACGGTCCCAGAGCCACGATTTAGGGAAATGTAAGGCGTATGAGTGCCACGGAGGAAGTGAGAAAGTGGACACTCTAGAAGAGATAACTATAAGTCAGGGAAGCCATGCGGATAAATATAGCTGGTGTGATGGGAAAGGGAAGCAAAGCAGAATTGTCGGATTTGTGGCATCAGACTCGAAAATGGGCCGATGGGACTGTGAAGATTTGAGGCCATAAATCATTTGGGCCCAGATCAGGGAAAGATCCACAGAAGGGATAACCAATCTGGACCGGACTGGTTGCAAAAGGAAACATAAGCGGTGATGGAAAAGGAACCATGTTTGATGCATTGAGGCATTGCCTTCTATCTGGGACCTTCTACTTCAATCTAGAAAAAGTTCCAAACGCTTAAATCTACTCTCAGATGTAAAATTAGGGCGTGGAGCCTACTAATAAATGTGATTCCTACAAAGGAAAGTATATATTTGAAAGGAATCGATATTGATACTTGTTGCATTTTTTGTTATAAGAAGAGGAAAGTAACTTGCATCTGATTAAAGGTGCAAAAGGGTTATGCCCAACTGAAAACTTTTTTCCCGCAGCTTGCTGATTTCGCCAACTATTTTCAGAATGTCTCATTTGTGGATGACTTTATGTTGGGTCTTTTGCGATGGAATTCCTTGCTCTGATAGACACAAAACATTATGCGTGCTTTGGGGAATCTGGCATTTCAAGAACATTGTCTATCATAACAAGGGCAAATAACTGGTTGAAAGTCTTCCAAGTATTATTTCCAAAATGATTAACTCGTGCTCATTGTCTTTGGCAGGTGTTTTCAGTGTTGGTAGGGATTTGGCCACTTTATACTCTAAGGGTTGGGTGCCCTCGCCGGAGGGCTCGTGGAAGTTAAACTTGAATGCAGCTTAGAACCCTGGATCAAGCCGTGGCGACATTGGTTGAATTGTTCGTGACGCGAAGGGTGTGCCACTATTGTTTGGGTCAAAAATGGGTTTGGCAAGCGGTTGTGCAACACATTTGGAAGCTAGAACCATATTAAAGGCCATACTGAATTTTAGTTAAGGGGTATTCCTCTCCTTCCCTGATCCTTATCGAATTTGATGCTTTAGAGGTTATCAATGCTATTGTGGTAGATTCTATGAATCTCACTGAACTAAACAACATCGTTGTTGGTATTAGGGAGTATATCCGCTGATTACTTTTTCCTACTGTTGTAGGTCTTCTAATTGGGTTGCCAATTTGCTTTCTAAAACCTTAGTGGAAGAGTGTAATTGTATTGCAGGTGACCTCCCTCGTGGGGAGAGTGCTTCTACCTTTTGGAGGGAAAATTTCCCCCTTATATTGCTTTTGCCGTGGGAGAAGATTGTATTGACTTTATCGATTTGAGTTGATGAATGAATTTGTGTTTCGAAAAAAAAGAGGTGATTAATCAAATTGAAAATTCAAGAATTTAATTGTTACAAACAACATACTTTAGGTGTGTTTTATGGAACTTTCCCTAAAAACAAACAAAGGAACCTCCAACTCTTTCCTTCTTCAACCAAAAAACCATCATTCACGAATCTATAATCTTTTAATATAATAATATATTTATGTAACTTAAACAACAATAAGAAATTTATTAATTATGAGTAAGTTTATACTTAATTGTTAAGTCTATTAGATAATTATTTCATTTTTTGTTTATTATTTTTGCTTTTTATTAAAAAAAAAAAGTTTATTTGATTTAAGTTTTGGTTTTTAAACATTAGAAAACGTTTTCAAAATTATGCAAAAATTTTAAAAATGAAAAAACAGCTCTTTGTGTTTTGTTTTTGTTTTTTTAAAAATCACTACAGAGAGTAAAAAATATAAATATAAAATATTGTTAGTGGAACCCTAAATCCATTACAAAATTATATACATTGAATAATGGTTGTTGAGTGATTTGCTATAAAATTTGGATCAAATATATTCGAATCAATTATGTTTACGAGGTATAACCCCTTCTTCTTGTTAATAATTGTCATAACATAAATATCTTATATGCACATAAGTTTAATCAATTGTTACTATAAAGTCTAATAAGCATTCTTGTTATATTATTCACAACAAATATTATATATATATATAAATACTAAAAAAATTTGTAAAAAAAAAAAAAATCTGAGAGATACAGCAGCCACACTGAAAAGAAAAATGAGAATAGAATAATGATAACTAAAAAAAAAAAAAAAAAATTAAATTAAACATAGGAAAAAATCGTGTTAATTTCATATTAAATATAAATGCTAGTAGTTTTTTTATTTTTATTTTTTGAGTATGCCAGGAGAGGAGACAAGAAACTCTATAAAGAGTACTACAAAAATTCAAATTCAACCTATTGATCGTGTGAATGCTAATAATCACTAGTATCAGATGTCAAACCTTGTTTTGTCGGTACACACGGTATTACAATTCGATCTTATTAATTTACTTGTTGAAATCCAGTTTAATTTTTAATTATAATGGAAATTAGAAAAATAGTGAGATTTTGATTCTCTATTTTAATTAAAGCTAACAAGCCCCTTCAAGGTTCATTACACTTTGTAGCACAATTTGAAGCATTTGTACCATTGTAATTATAACTGACATTAGGTAATCATTCTAAAACAATCCCAACAAAATCATAATTAGTTTATTAATTGATCATAATCCTCCATCAATATGCACAATTTGATGATTTTTTTAACCATTGTATCATTCAAATAGCAAACCCAACAAAATTACTCTCTTGCAAGTTAGGAAAAGGGAGGCTAAAATTATATCAACAAATTCTTCGATGGGGTATATGATCAAATACTAAAATTTATGAACAAGAACTTCTTTTTCGAACATTCTCGGATTGCGAAGTACATAAATATTCAAACTGAAGGCTATAAATGAATCTTCACCTTGTCAGTGGGTCTCAATTTTAATCGCAGTTGCCTTTCTCGCAGCCCTCCTTTTGGATTGTATGTGGCGAATGCATTCGGTTAATAATACGTGAAAATCGGGGCAGAGCTTGCTCGTAGAGGAGGCGTTGAGACCTGCTTTTCTTAAATCTCTAGCCAAACATTTTTCGCCTTTTTGTAGATGACCAGGGCAATAGCAGGGAACAGTAGATCTCAAAACAGGCTTTGAACATAGAAGGGGTCCTGACTGCATACTATAAATGAAAGATTTAATTAAAAGAAATGAGTCCAGCATCAAATTATAGTTTCCTCGACACCAGAAGAAATTACAAATAAAAAAGCCCAAAAATGAAAAAGAAAAGCTCAATCAAAAAGTGTAAACCAACTTCCCAATGTACTTTCATGGAGAGAAATGAAACAAACACTCAAAATGGAGTCCAGATTAACCAAGTAAAGAACTGCAATCCAAGAGAACAAGACCTAACTGATAATTTTTCATAGATATTGTAATGATAAGTTAGCTTGGCTTTCATTGGGTAAATTCAAGCTGTAGATAGAATGATAGACACTATTCTTTAACTAAAAGGGTGGGAAATGGTAATCTATTCTACAATAGGATTTCTGGAGAACTTGTGTGGTACTTTAAAAAAAAGGGGGAAACGAAGTCGTATACGCCAGCTAGGGGTGGAGATCGGCAAGTGGGGGTGAAGGGGGGTGTCGAAGTGCTTTGGTGATCTCTCTATGAATTGTTGGCGATTGTTGGGTGAGTTTCTTCACGAAACATTTCGATGGATATGTGGTAGTTTTCGTTGTTGGTTTCTCTTTCGATTAGAGTTAGAAAGAAACACTACATGTGGTCGGAAGAGGGATTGGTGCGGGTTGCTTGAGGTTTGCTCCAACAAGCTTAGATGTTGGTTGATCGTTGGCTGCATTCTATGTTCTTTTTGGCACAAGCATTACAACAAGTCGTACGGTGGTTTCGATTTGGACAACCATGAATGGAAATTCAACTATACCAGGTAAGATGTCAAGGTTCATCTTTGTATGTCTTTAAACCTATATTTTGATATTCATTATAGTTAAGAGGTAGTGAGGTGGAATGGTGAAAGCCAATGGAGTGTAAGTGGGGAGTTTAGTCTTCTTACTTTTTCAATTATTGATTTTGTGTATCTAATGCAAGCTGAATTTAGTTTACTATGATGTTTCTTGCAAAATAAAGTGTAAGGCTTGATTATTTAGGTGTAAAGTTCGAATATATGAGAACTATGTGTGATGTGTGGCAGTAGAAGTGTGAAATGTGATGTGTGTGACAGTGTAAGTGTGAAGTGTGAAAATATGTGTGATATGTGACAGTAGAAGTATGAAGAAACATAAGTTTAAGCATAAGTGTGATACACGAGTTTAGGCGTGAAAGTGAGAATAAAGAAGGATGTGTGAGTCTAAGTGTGTGGGCGTGTGAATACGGGTGGATATGGGTATGTGGTGAGCTCTAATTAAATGTTGCTCTAGTAGGCTAATGTGAATGACCAAAAGTAAACCACGAGAAGTGTAAAATCATGGAGCAACTCCAAAAGAAAGTGAACATGCCACGATGGTTTATGTTTGGCATGACGATCTGGGTGGCCATAGGCAAAAACAAAACGGTGGAGGCAAAGATGTCGGATATAAAGGGTGGTCGAAGGGGAGTGAGCCCTCGAAAGTGAACAATCTGAATTTTAGAGTGTGAAAGAGTGGAAACCCATAAGGTAAATGACGCATTTGGCAGGATAGAAGCCGGATAAGTTGAAGGCTTGGTAAGTAGATAGTAGTGAGACTAGATTAGAGAGAGACTTGTTTTGAGTGTTGGTAGACTATAAAATCTCTCAAATAGACTTTCATTATTTATGTTTATTGTTTACCCACGTTTTTGTTGTAGGCATTTTGGCAAGAAGCAATATGGGTGCAAAATTAGTGAATTCGGCGTTGTCCTTATTGTTGTGGATGTTTATTTTGAACTCTAAGTTTTGGTATCATCTGAGATATAAATATATATGTGTGTGTGTGCGTGTATGTTATGTTTTTTTGTATGTGTTAGAATAGGTGTACTATACACAGGGAGCATGGGGGTCTTGGTTGTAAAAGATTTGTTTGAAGTTCTAAGAAGCTGGTATTGTATTTCTTATTACTTTGGGTGTTACACTTGAGTATTAGAAAGCCTTTATGAAGCCTTTATTCTTAAGATCTATTTGATCAACTCTAACAAAACTGTATCCAAGACTCTCCCAAAGGAAAAACACGTTGAAAATTAATTCATGAATAACTGTGAGCATAGCAGAGCAAGAATGTTATAAATCATCATAGTATTACTGATATAAATAATAGATAAATCAGTCTCAAATTTTTCGCTACTGCTTATTAAATAAAAAAATTAATAATGCTATTATGCAGCAAAAAGATTTGATCAGTCATCTAGAACGCAAACCTCTTGATTACAAAGGTGCAACCTTTGTAGAGCTTCTGCCTTTTATCTGAGAGGATATGAGCATGACAGTATTCTGTCAATGCCATTGCCTTTGCCTTGCAACCAGTGACCTCGCACCTTCGGATCTCGTCGACCGTTGCAGAACCTGATCCTAGCTTCCCATTCTCCCCAATACCCTCTGGATGATCACCACCAATGCCGCCCTCGGCCTCCTTCTCATCCTCCTTAAACGGGCTCTTGCCGTATGTCCAATAATACTCACGGTACTTGTGTTTGACTTCCTCCATTAAAGCCCAGTATAATTCCCTATAGATTCTACAAAGTTGCTTTACTCTCCGGGACCGACGCAGGAGTACTTCTCGACGAGTAAAGAACTCACAAGAGGCGAGCGCAACATCATGGTCTGCCCCATCAAGAACCATAGGAAGTGGGGGAACTGGAGGAGGTTGAAACGAGCCAGGCGAATTCGATTCTGCCATGACCTAACAAACTGTCACATTCAAAATGATTACTCCTGACCAATGTTTTAAAAAGCCCAACGCACACTAAGGCACAGGCATTTTTACTTAACGCACACTATATAAAAAGACATTAAAAAATATATACAGGATATGCACAATCAAAACACTTTTCATGAAGAAAAATAAAGTTTTAACTAAGAATATTAGACAAAACAAACATAAGATTCAAATACTAACCTTCATTTCGTGGGAAGAAATGAAGTTTAATAGAGAAACATATATATAAATATATATATATATCATATATAAACTCAACTATAAACCTTCATTTCATAGAAAGAATTGAAGTTTGAATAAAAAAATGATATATAAACACGCATAAGTGATTCAAGACATTTTGATATTTTAAAAAACTTATCTAGCGCGCTTGAGTGCGCCTCTGTGCGCCTTTCAAAACACTGCTCCTAACCTCAAGTTGCAAGGGTGGAAATAATTCTATAGAAATGCATTATTATATAATCCACAGGCCCAATTAAATAAAAAATTTGTTATCATTAACCTTTTTAAAAAAATTATTTTATAAACAATTTTTCCACATGTATTTTTGCTTTATCACCTATTTTTCTAAAACTTTATTCAAATACCAAGCAAAAATACTGAAAACTAAAAAATAATAATTTTTAAAAAACTTCATTCTGATGCAAATAGGTTGTAAGGAACACAAAAAAAACTTGGTAACACTTTGAGGAAACAAACATAATTTTCAAAAATAGACAACTAAAAACAAAAGGGTTATCAACAAGTCAAATGTTCATAAATCAAACCAGGTAGTAATCAATTCCATTAGTTTTTCTCTCTCATTCCAACTAAATTTTAGTCCATTTCTCAATTTACAACTGCAACCAGAACATCATAACCCAAAAGAAACAACACCAACCATCGAAGAAGCAAAAATTACATAACACAAATATGAACCAAAAAAGACTAACCATCACTGATAGTCTGAAACCACAGAAGAACTTGTTTATTGAATAAAAGCTACCAATCACAAACCACGAAATAAAACATAGACCTGACTTCAAAGTTTTAAACCAATATCATCAAAACAACTAATATCAATAAACAAGTTAAGAGAAAATTTAGTGACTGGGGCATTGTTAATAGTTTATTCTTTGTCAGCAGGAATGTCAAGGAGGAAGGGTCCTCTTAAGAGGATTGTGAAGCCAAGAGAAAATGTAGCTTGAAAAAATGTTGATACCAGGCGAAGATTCCTCAATTTCATATAACACAAACATACACAAACTCCAATACCCATTTGCACAACGTCCCCAAGGGATGACGCGGTGGTTGAAGGCTTGAACTTTGAAGGTGTGCTCTCTCAAGGTCTCAGGTTCGAGACCCACCTGTGACGTTAATTGGTAAAAATCTCTCGTGTCTCCATTCATTCGATGTCTCCCGGAGCCTGGCCTAGAAACAGGCGTGGTTACCCTGAGTATAGTGAAGCGGAGCTTCGATTTCCCGATTAAAAAAAAATTATCCATTTGCACAACACATACTGAAGATCAAACGAGCACATAACCTATTGTTATACTATACTTAATCGACTATGATGTGATAACATATGAAGATATCTATTTATTCCTAATTTGTGATAAGAAATAACCTGAAAGAGAATATCCAAAGAGAATTAGAGATTAAAAAGGTGACTGAAAACTGACCTTAAAGTCATCAATTCAGGCAAAGAAAAAGAACCGAAAGAGATTAAAAAGGAGGCACAAGAACTGACCTTGATTACAAAGGTGCATAAGCTAAATAGTTGTGGAGCTCAAAGTGCTCCATCTAGAGCCAGTAAGGAGTAGCGCCAAAGGGGAAGGGGAGGGAAAGATTTAGGGTGTGTTTGGGGGAAAAGGGGAAAGGGAATGATTATGGAAAAAATGAGAATTGGGAAAGAATAGAAAAGGGAATGATTATGGGAAGCATGATTGGTTTGTGTTCGGGTGAAGGTTATAATTATGGGGAGAATGATTATTTGGGACAAGTTTTTTCTATTCTTTTTCTTTATATATAACACTTTCATCGTATTAGTTTTTTCTTTTTTTTTTTGAAGTTGCAACATTGAGTGTGGGGGAATCGAAACACAAATTGAGTTGATGTTAGTGTATCTCTAATGCCAACTAAGCTACGTATTAGTTTATTATGAAGACTATTTGTTTCTTTTTTCTCTATACTTATTCATACAATATTAATTATTAAAATTTATTTGTAACTTAAAGCTAATGACAATAGAATTTGAAAACAAAAAAAAACATAAAGCTAATTACACTATCATAATTAATTTAATTAATTTTTCTACCTAATATTAATGATTTATAACTTAGTAATTAGAAATTAAAATTTTAAACTAGAGTAGATTATAATTCAAAAACTGTAATTTAGTTTCAATTATTTTAAAATACTTAGAATTTAGCCATTATAAACAACATCAAGAATTCATAAACCCACATCTCGTTGCCCCAAAATTCCAACCTCCCCTCCCTACTCTAATCACCTTGAATGTTGCTGCAGAAATATACCCAACATTTCAAGAGTATGCCTTATATTTAAACAACATCAAGAATCCATAAACCCCCCTTTTCAAATTTGATTTTAAAAAAAAAAAAAAAAAAAAAAAAAAAAAAAAAAAACTTCCCATATAACACACACTTACTGTGAAAGAGCACCTCCCAAAGAGCAAGATGTTGGGGAATAACTTAAACCAAACCCCAACACCAAGGTTTTAGGTCTGGAAAATGTTCTCCACAAGTTAGACCTCCAACCCATAACTCAAAATTGGCAGAATCCAACAAAAACCCAAAAGAAGCTTAAGAAAACTCACCCATAACTTGTAATAACCCTTCTCGTCGGAGTTAAGGACGCTGACAAACTCGAGCACAGCAGCCTCGAGCAAAATCCCCGGTAGGACGGAACTGCAGCGAGAAGAAAAGAACGGAGCAGAACCCGCGTGTACAACGGACTGCAGGGGCCGGAGAGAAGCGTGACGACGGTGATTCCCGGCGCGGTGGTTGGACGGAAATCGACGGCTCGAACGGGCGGTTAGCGTGGCCTTCGCGTCGCGATTTCTTACGATATTCTTTTTCCGTGAGAGTGAAAGGAAGAGAATAGGGTTCACTTACTTAGCTCAATGAATTTACTAGAATACCCTCCTTAACAGTTTAAAATTCCAAACCCACACAGCGAGACGATGTTTGAATGACGGGTTTAAAGAGGAAGGCAATTACTGATTTGTATTATTGGTAACAAACAGTAACTCTTAATATCACTCCCCAAATTTTCTATCACATTTGGAATTACACAAAAAAATACTATTTATCAATAAAGAGGTCTGCATAAAATTTTCGAAAAACAACAACGATTATTTTCTTATTTATCAAAGAAAAATAATTTTTAAAATGATATATATTTTTTTCAATGAAGGAAAAAATTATTTAATTATGAATATTATATTAAAAATATGTATATTAAAAACCTATTGTTTATAAAAATAAAAAATTGTATGGCTTCCCATCTATTCTTACCAAACACTAATTTACTAATATTTCACTTCATTTTCGATCCCACATTAATTTATTCTCTTTCCTTCGTGCCATAGTCATACATGCACTTGGAGTTTTTTTTTTACACAAAGATTTCTGATATATTAATAGATAAATAGTTAAGATGAGTCGTGTTACCACTCATAATTTGAGTGTAATACCAATTCTAATTGTATTCAACGAAAAACTAAAATTTACCATCAATATCTATAAATTGATAAATATCAAATATATTGTTTGTTTTTTTGTTTTGAGTGTACAACAATTGAGGGGGAGATCGAACGGATGACCTCTTAATCATAGGATTTATACTACCATCGCTGATCTATTGCCTTGTTAGCATATCAAACATATTGTCTGCTCGTGCCTAATAATATTTGAATGGACCCAACCCTCAAGAATTAAATGTAAACATCAAACAAACCTATTATGAGTGAGTAGCCAAGAGTTTTACGTCAAAGCTACCACAAAACCAAATGCATATGAAGGGAGAGATAACAAACCTTGCATGGTGCTGTCCTAGTCGTTGACGGTGGGAAACTCAAGCTTTTCGTGATAGCTTGTCACGATCGTGAGAATGATTCGTCATTAGTTTAACATTTGAACATTAATAAATATTTAAGATATTTGTTAGATATTATATAAGATTTGTTAAAAGATGTAACAAAATTTGATATTTTATGCAGTATATATATTTGTGATTGGATTTTCTTTCAAAGTGATCACAATATCAAAGTCATAATTCTAAATTTACCATTTTCAAACTTAAGGGGCATTTTTTACGCAACCCCTATAGTTGAAGGCATTTCCATAGAACACATCCCATTTTGCTCAACTGCTTGAACCTACATTTTAACAAGTGAAGAAGTTTTTCTTCAAGTTTACAGAAAAAAAAAAAAGAAAAAAGAAAAAAAAGGAGAGAGAAATCCTATTTCCTAGTTGAGGCAATGTATAATAACGGTCATTTTATTTAACCACTGTTCAACTTACACTGTTGCCTCCTTAAAGCTCTTAGCCAACCATATGGCAGTTTCCCTAGGAGAAACTTTCTCAGGTCCAAATGGCTTCAGCAACACTCCTAGCTCGTCAAATCTCTCTTGCTGTAGTAATTTGGCACTGAACTCCAGTAGCCCTTCGAGTGCCTCGGCACGCTGCTGGTACGATGAGGTGTCGAACCGTCGCTGCCGTGACTCAAAGGAGAAGCGGCTTGAAGAGGCGATTGCTGGATTGTGATCGAAGTAATCACTTGCATTTGCAGGAACTCTATAGGTAGAATTGACCAGACTGGATTTTTTCATGGTGGTTTTGTCCATGATCTGGATGGTGCATTTGTCTTTCGTAATTGAGTAGTTGGTGAAATCTTGCGAGTTCGTAGACTGTGCAGATGTTGATGATGTTCCACGGACGTGAAGGAGAGGATCCTCGCAAGAAACCAAGGGGAATTCTGCAATCTTATCGATTCGAGGTGCATTAACGGAGATGTTGGGGGAATTCATGCTGTGAAGCAGTCCGGTATTCGATCTGTAAGGGGTGCCAAAGCCTGCAGCTTTTGTCGAGAGCGGAAGAGATGCCCTGCGAGTTGAATGTAAAGATCTTCTAGCTGGGGTATGTGAGGCTGGAACCTGCAAAACCAAAAATGAAAAATAACGGTTAACATGTCCTTGAGGTATAAAAGCATGGATTTCAAGCATTTCAAAAGAACCAGACATAAGACAATGTCCCTAAAATAAGTCAGCTTGAACAATTGTATTTTTGCCAGCTATGACAAAGGATCTAATAAGTCTCGGTTATAGATGAGCCAAACACAGTCTTACACAGATACCCACACATCTAGAGTGTGTTCATTTTTTGTTCAAAAGAGTGGAGTGGAGGGGTTAATGATAGTTTAGCGTAATTAATTATTTGTTTGAGGATTGGTGTTAGTAGTTGTTTTTGGTAGAAATTAGTGGAGTAGAGAGAAGTGGAGGGGAAAGGAGTGGAGAGTAGTTGCTTTTGGTAGAAAAGAGCGGAGTGGAGAGAAGTGGAGGGGAGAGGAGTGGAGAGTAGTTGTTTTTGGTAGAAAAGAGTGGAGTGGAGGGGTTAATGGTAGTTTAGAGTAAATAATTACTTGTTTGGAGATTGGTGTTAGTAGTGGTTGGGTAATTAATTACTTATTTGAAAATTGATTTTAGTAGTTGTTGAGTGATATATTTGATGTGAAATTTGATGAAGTGGTTTGATAGGAGGGTTTGATGAGTGGTTATTGGTTAATAGTAATTGTTTACTACCAAATACAAACGAGTGATTTTTGAGTGGTAGTGGTTTACCACTCATGGTGACTTGGTGTTATAACACTTAACTGCTGCTGATAATAGCTTGATGATTCTATTAGTCCAATACAGTGTAAACCAGGGAAAAGAAACATGTGAGACTTGAGGATAAGGGAGATTTGCATTGTTTATGAGATATAAATTAAGTTAAATAATAAATTTCAGCACAATATTAGTCCATATGATTATAATTGTTAGAAGTTCATGATTTCACTAATTTGTCTAGGTTCTTTCTCCAAACTATAGAAACAAAGTATACAATTTAAGCCAACACAATATACAAATTTATTATAAACTTACAGGATTGAAGTTTGCTGGTGAAACCTTAGATGAGATTGTCTGCTTTTTGGGTGTAGCAGAAGCCTTAGCAGTAGCGAACCTTGGGGTTTTTGAAACTGTTTGGAACTTTGTGATTCTTGATTGTTCAACATCACTTTCTTTCTCACCACAACTACCAACAAATAATTCATCGAACTTTTTATTCAAACAACTGGGGAACTGCTGTGATCTTCGAGAGGAACATGGCGACTCGTCCTCGGTCATTGAGACGCTGGGATTTAATGCCCTGTCATTGCTAAAAGACAGCCTCTTCTCTCGGAAAGTTCTTGCGCTTTCAGATCCTGGCTCCACAAATCTTGTTTTCTTGATATAGTTTGTATCAGACTGTCGAAGAGGAAAAGTATTTTGCCTAGGGCTATTCAACTTAATGTGAACTTTAAGAATGTAAGGCTGGAGAAGAGGATGGTTGAGTAATTCAGCAGCCTAGAAAGTAAAAGCATAAGATCAACGTCAAGAAAGATCCACCAAAAAAGACATAATTGTTAGTTGACGTAATTAAATTTACCCCAACCTATAAGCTTAAGTTTTTGGGTTGATTGGTGGTTTACATAATTTAACATGATATCAGAAGCAAGATATCCTGAATTCGAGCACTTGTCAAGTCGTTTTCTCCTCATTTAAAATTAATGTCGCTTGTTAATTGAAATAATAAAATTTACTAACCTATAAGCTGAGACTTTATTGATTGGTGATTTCTATAATTAAACACTTATAGATGCACAAGAAATTTTCATTGTTATCATGTTATCACAGTGCAATGTTCAGCAGTTTCAGTGCGATAAAAACTAATTTAACTGCTTTTCTTCTGTTCTTTCTTATCTACAAATGTTCTTTTAAACTGAAGAGTGTGAAGATGCCGAATAAACTTGTCTAGGCTAACTATCACACTTCCAGCTAAAACTGACCGGAGATAATGTTGAAATGCCGTGAATTGTATTGCACTATGATAACTCAGTAGAGAGTCTTGGTGCCCAATTGGCAAGTAGGGATCACTCTTAAATAAAATGATTTCTCTCATTTTTCCGTGGACGCAGCTAACACAACACTAGTCAATCTGTGTATTCTTTGTTTCACTCTCTTATATTCTAGACTGTTGTTATGATTTTCGTAATAGATACTACTCAAATAAATACCGACAAACAGTACTGTTCATCATAACAGCAAAATATTAACAAGAATATTAATATTTGCGGACAACTATTATAAATAATTAAAGATAAGAACTGAGCTACTTATACAATAAAGATATAATCAAAGCAGGTATGACTTTTCATTAGACATACAAATATAATTGACATCAGCTTACCATTCATTCCTTAATGTACGTTTATTTTTATTTTTTCTTTTGAAATAATGTACGTTATATTTCCTAAGATAAAGTCAATTACCCAGGCAAGAAAGACAAAAAAGGAAGACGATACATACACTTGGTCGGAGCTCCGGATTTTTTCGCAGCATGCTTTTGACAAGCCCTCGACTGAATAAGCGATCAAAGAAACATTTCAGATAAATCAATGTCATCATTTAATGGCCAAATTAGTAAAAGAGTACAGAATATCACTGTTTTGGATCAGACAAAATGGAGTCTGAATATAGTTAAGTTTTCAGTTAGTACTAGTTGATTTAAACATAAAGACGACAGAAGACGAATTGAGACGAGACTCACAATGCACCAGAATACATGGTCGGAAGTGGAGCTACGATGGACTTGTTAATTTTATTGATCAAGGACTGCATATCCTGCTTGAAAAAAATATCAAATTAGTATTGCCTAAGAAAACAAGGTCATATTGTCTGGTGATCTAATTTAACTGCATGGTGCAGGTAAAATGAACCATCAGTTTTTCTGGATAAATATATAACTTTTCGTAAGCAACTTACAAAGGCTTTAAATGCAGGCTTGTGGGCAGCCATTTCATGTATGCAACATCCTGAAGAGAAAGTTGGTGCCCAGATAGATATTCAAGAAATCACAACTAATATAAAGTTGGAATATAAGGATCAATGATAGGTGGCTTACCAAGAGACCATATATCTGATTTCGAACCATAAGGTATGTCCGCAAGAAGCTCAGGGCACATGTAACTTGGAGTACCCACAACCTGCAGTGCATCAAAAATATTACAACTCGGAAAACCCCACTCTCACTCGCAACCACCAACACGAATGCTGAAAACACATTATAAATGTATTCACACACTCGAAGCCAAGATACTCACAGATGAAGCAAGGTCATCCGAGGTCAACATTTTAGCCAGGCCAAAATCACCTGCAGCCAGTACATGACATACAATATTTGGTAAAGGTTCTAGACAAAAACTAAATAGAGAGAAAAATGACCAAAGCAGATGGGTTACCAAGGCGAATGTCTTGATCTTTAGTCAAGAATATATTTGAACACTGTATCGATTATTAAAAAAACTTTAGAATTAAAAATATAGTAGCTTATAGGATCGGTAATGTTATCTAACAAGGGGACACTATAAAGTACCCACCTTGACATCACGGTGAAGAATATGGTTGCAGTGAAGGTAATCAAGTGCCATAAGAAGTTGAACGAGCCACTTGCAAAGTTTCTGCACAGTACATCATTAAACAAACCAGGTTGATCAGCTGAACTATTAAACAATAGTATTATCAGCAAAGCTGATGAATCTAGCCTTCAAACAAAAAAGGCACCTCTTCAGGAAAATGAACACCGTTAGTTCTTTTTATAGCCTCAGCCCTGTTGAA
Organism: Cyclanthera cordifolia; assembly: GCA_037832605.1. Lineage (NCBI taxonomy): Eukaryota > Viridiplantae > Streptophyta > Magnoliopsida > Cucurbitales > Cucurbitaceae > Cyclanthera > Cyclanthera cordifolia. The sequence goes on along the minus strand of JBBMEG010005193.1, from coordinate 18,448 downwards.
AATACAAAATACAGGAAAGTTAAAGAGAGACCCCAAAAATAATACCGAAGATGAAACTGAACAAGATATCATGTACTCGATAGAAAAATCCTAATTAAATAGCTTATTCTTGGTTCTCTTTAGAGTTAAGATACAAACTTTTGTAATTATTGCTCAATCTAAGTTAAACCAGGTTTTTATGTTCCTTTTGGTTAGCCTGGGACGATAGCTCATCAACAATTCTTTGGATAGTTCTTACCACAAAAATAAGCTATGTTGGAATAAATTTCAGAGAACTTACATGTCTCCTCCTTCACAATATCCTATCACAATACACACGAAACAGCCCTGGAAGAAAATATTTCAAAAAATCAGGCACAACACAGAGAATAAGCTCCTTAAATTAAAAAAAAAAAAAAAAAAGAGAACGGAGGAAAAGAAAATGATTTATCATACATTCAGAATAAAAGTTCAACAAATTGACATTATTCAATTCAGAAGAGCATCACAAGTGAATGCAGAAAGATGAACAGAGTAACTGAAATCGCACGTGCACATACTACATAGATGTTAAAAAAAAATTGAAAAAAAAAAACCCTTCGAAGATGATGGACTAAAACCTTCACCACATATCCAGAATTGCCAATAAAAATACAAACATCAAAATAAATCTCCAAGAAACATCATAAATAGTCAAAGAAAAATACAAGAAGTCAAGATTATACTAACCTTTTCTACCCAAGAATCTTTATACTCTACAATAAAGGGGTTGCGTGCTTTAGATATAAGCTCCATCTAAAGAAAAATAATAGAATAAAGAAACTAATCATGTAAACATCAACTCACACACACAGCTTAATACTCAGCTAATAGCAACCTAAAGAAAAAAAAAAAAAAAAAAAAATTATTCACACCAATCAATTCAATAATATAAGCCATAACGCTAATGGCCTACTTTTGCTCACAAAAAGAAGTACGTAGAATTACAAGATTTGATAAATGCCTGCAACCTATAGCACTTTATTAAATTACAACTCGCGTCAATTACTCACATCACTAAGATGACATATCCAATATCCAAGATCGTCGTTTTCAAACCTAAGTTCCCAAAAACTAGTATAATATAAAACTATATTAAATGTTGATAAGACAACAAATAAGCTGTTTCCTTCAGGACGATTACAACTAACCTCCTGATGAGCCGACCTTCTAGTTCTATCAGTCTGGCGAGCAAGACGAATCTTCTTGAGGACATACCTAAAAAAATGCAAAGGAAGAATTACAACTAACTTTAATACTAATCCAGAAACCAAGTCTGTCAATCTAAATTATATTTCAACTAAAGCCATAATCAAACTACATACCTTTTATTTTCAAGCTTATGCCTTACAAGAAGAGCAGAGCCGAACGAACCCTTGCCAATCTGCTCTAGAATCTCATACTGCTCCATTTAAATGCCGACGCTCTGTTGTTCTTTGTTAACGAAAGAGGGGAGCACCCAAGCAAAAGCCACCAACTGACATTAATTAAAAATAAATAGACATGTACAGTGTCATTATCAGTTTGCCCCCAACAACTCAAATGACACGATTCAAAGTTATTGCCAAGTTATGACAGAGATCATAGGTACATAAGTAAACGTCAGCAACTCCATTGATGTTAAGACCAACAGAAACATGAAGGCTTATATCAAAAATAGAAAATATGAATTCCAACAACTTCGAAAAGTTTTTCTTGTTTGAAATAAGTTTTTTGAATTCCAAAGAGAGATTCATTCATCTAAAAAATTAAAAATGTGTAAAAGCAAAATAAAATTTACAAGACTAGTCAAATTTATAAAATAATTATGAATACAACCACTTTCAAAATAATTAGCCAATAGAATCACTACTCTTATTAATGAGTACTCTTAGATACTTTCTTATTTAATGAATATTTACAATATATTACTAAAAATGACTTTAGATACAAATACTATAGAATTTATTTGAGAATACGTCATCCAATACAATTTCCCTAAAGTAAAATCAAGGAAAGCCCAACTGTCAAATAGTTGATAAAATTTGAGATATAGACTACAAACAAAGAGTCAAGTGCTATTAACAGCATACATATGCCTCTATCATGAATTCGAATCCCCTTCCTCCGATTTTAGTTAAACTTAAAAAAAAAAAAAAACACAGCATACATACACATTACCCAATGACTCGGAAACAAACACGCTAGGGTTACGGAGGGAATCATGCACCATGGAATTCAAAAATTCAACTCTCACTGACAAAGATGGAGATATTACGCGTAAAGAACAGAGGATTTGAATTCAAATACTAAAATAAACATCGTCAAATCACGCGATTGTTAAGTAGCCTTTACTCTTTCTCCACAGCATTCAACTAAGAACCACAACAAACTCATTCTCGCCATTCACTCAGCATTGTTCAAAGCCATAAGAAGAGAATAGTTCAACATTTAGAATCAAATGCTAAATCACATAATACACAGCGCCTAATTAATTAAATGAAAGTCAGCAAAACAGTAGCATTAATACAAAAGAAGCACGACGACCGACACCGACGACAGAGTTTGTTAACCAGAAACAGAAACCAAATGCGAGTAAAATCAAGAACAACGCCGACCGTCTAGGGCAAGAATAGCGACATATAGCATCCATTATTGCAATAGAAGGTTCGTAATCTGAAAGAAACTAAAAATGATGATGTACAGAGAGAGAGAGAGAGAGAGAGTTTCAACCTGGAAGAAGGAGGCGATTCTCCGGCGAGCTTTCCAATGGAAGGAAGAAGAAGAAGAAGAAGTGAAGAAGGGAAAATGATGGAGTTAGAGCTTGGAGTAGGAGTAGAGAATTTTGGAGGTGGAAACTGAGAGTGGGAAAATTGCAGAGAGAAATGGACAGACAGAGAGGGAGATGGAAACTCTTCAACCATTCTTTATTGTAAAATCCATTATTGTATTGTAATGTAGTGAGAGAGAGAAAAGACTTAATTCAAAGTTTCAAATTTTTACATAGAGATATCTAGAGAGAGAGAGAAGCGATTTTTTTTTTTTTTTAATTTTTTGTAAAATAATAAATTATACGACCCATTTTTTTTATATTTTAATTAAAACCTTTTCTAAAAATTAAGGTTGATACAACCCATTTTATTCATTTTTCAAAAATTTTAATTTTATTGTTTTTTAACAAACTCACTAAAACACTTTTCTTGAAGTTATGGGGGAGGTTGGCCCTGTCGTGCCACCCGCCCTGGAATTTTCGTTTAGCTGACTTACCCACCAGATTAGAGCATGTGTCTTACGATCGCTTTGCAACCACAACGAAGTTGAATCATGACAGTAAGTTGATTTAATATATTATGAAATTGATTGAATTAATGTTCGAAGGTTATCAATTGAAGTAATAATTGAAGATTATCACGTGAAGTTAAACTATTGATTGAAAACTATCCATTAAACTAATTGAAGCGATGACATTTTAGTTATTTTATATAAACGATCCATTTTTCATATATATTAAAAATATTTCAAAATTTTGCTATTTTTTTTTTTACTTTTTTATTATACAGGAAAAATCCCATAAATTAAGTTATATTTTTGTTTGAAGTAAAATTATAAATTGAAAAGAAATTCAAGTTAGGAAAAGCGACTTAAAATTTTATACATGTGCTTAATCTGAGTCATAATTTATAATTTATATTTTATTTTCTTGAATTTAAAATAACATAAAATGTAGGGTAAGTTAGGCCACATGTAAAATTTGGTTAAGCATAGACTAAAATGTCCTATTATAAATTTAGTTATACCTAAATTATCCTATTATAAATTTAGTTTTTTTTTTTTTTTTTAAATCAGTTATATTTATTTTGAGTTTAATAATCATAATAGCGATTTAGGTATTTAAAAATAAAGAGAATTTTTATTTTATTCGTTTGATAAATAAAATCAATTTGAATGTGGAGCAAGACAACTTTATAATAAAAATATTAATTTATGTTTGGAGAATGTTGACATTAGCAAGAGACGAAATGAAGCTAAATCTCAATTATGGAAATCAATCAAAATTCGAAGTTTATTTTCTATTTGGATTTTGCTTTGATTTTGTGGCATTTTGTGGGGGATTCTTGAAAGGGACGTGGCATGAGTGAAATCCAGTGCACGGATGGAGGGCCAGGATTGGATTCGATTTTGTACCTCGCTGAGTACAAAATCTTACGGTGCTCTTCTCTGCCGTCACTTAAAACGACGACGTTACACCTTTCATTTCTTTTTCCTTTATAAATAATCTTAGTCCATACAAATATAATATTCTACGCGAAATTACTTTTTTGGTCTTTAGAGAGTGTTTGGGAGTCTGAGGTAGATGAGAAGAGATGACAAGAAAAGAAGACGAACAACAAGAAATTGAGTGATTTGAAAATATGAAATATTTGTTTGGGTATTGATATTTTAAAGAGAAGTGGTTGATAAAACCTTTTATTTTGAGATTTGTGGTTTAGAGAGAAATTTTTATTTTAAATGAAATTTGGTGTAAAGATTAATTCGAGATTTGATGAGATGTTAGGAAGAAGTTGAAGAGACGTTGAAGAAAAATTTGAAAGAAGTTGCGATGTACTAAAAACAAACAAAAAACTCAATTTCTCTTCTTCCTCTCTTCTAAATCCAAACACCTCCTTAAGTTTAGTTTTAGCCTCGTTTCTATATTTAAAAAATGGATATTTTTGTCCTTAATAAATAATGTTCACTTTTTATCTGTAAATTTAAAGTTTAGTTTAAGTTTGATTCTTATGTTTCAAAATTAAATATTTTTATCATATGTCAAATTTAAAATAATCATTTGATAAATATATTAGTATTTAACATCAATGTAGTTAACATTACATTATGTAACTAATACTTTTATTATTTCAATCACTAAAATTGAACATTATTGAAATTTAAGGGTAAATTGTTAATTGTGAAATATATAAATCAAATAAAAATTAAATATGTATATATATATATATATATATATTTTTTTTTTTTTTTTTTGATTTTGCGAAATTGTGTACCAAAAAGAAGAAAGAAAAGAAAAATCATCAATTTCATTTGATAATATATATAATTGTAAAAGGCAACTAAGAGATATTTTTTCTCCCACGATATGGTTTCTTTTTTTAGTTATGGCTGTAATGATGAGTAGGTATTAAATAGGTTAAATGACCACCAATTTTGGTATATTTTCTATTTTAATTTTATTTATTTATTATTTTTTAATTAAAAAAATAGTATGCATTTAGGGAAATATAAATTTTCAGTCTTTTAAGTCATGGTTTAATTTATATTTGTCTGTATTTTCAAAAATAAATAAATTTACTCGTGATATTTGAATCCGTTTCAATCTTTCGGATAACAAAATGGTTAAATATATAACATAATATTAGGCCGACTAATGTTAAATTTCAATATATCGATAAATTAATTATTTTTCTTTTAATGTGAATTTGATTTTTTTTAACAAATAAATATTAAAAAAAAAAAGCATTATTAAAATGTCAGGATAAAAGTGTTCAATTTTTGACATGGACCAAATTGAAATGAGACTTCAAACTTAGGAACCAAAAGGAACATATTAAAATGTATGGAGTAAAAATATTAATTTTTTAAACATATGGACCAAATTAAAACTAAACTTCAAACATAATCACTAAATTAGGAATTTTTCCAATATTCTATTTATTCCATTATTTTGTTATTCAATAACTTTGGTCGAAACATATATATTAATTAGAACTAAATTCGCTTTTATAATTTTTTATTTTTGAAATTGGGAAAGCAGATAAAAAATCTTACGTATAGGATAATACTGCTCTCAAATAATACGAGAGTCAAATATCAAATTACTTTTACTTTTATTTTTTATTTTTGTTTGACATATCTTTTACTTTTAATATTTACTTTAAACTCTATTAAATTTTTCTTCTTCTTAAGTACGTACAAAGGAAGATTGAAGAACTCAAACTACAAATCAAATGATGTTAATACATTACTACTACCAATTTACGCTCATTAGTGAAAAGATTTAACAAATTAACAAGTACTTTACATTAAGTGTTATCATATCCTTGATTGGGAATAACCGGTTTAAAATTGATTAGGTCAATCAGAAGAAGTGGTATAAATGCCATTTTATGAATTACAAATTATTAAATTTAAAGTTGGTTTATTATGAATTTGGAAGGTTAAAGAAAGTGGTATGTTTCAAACAATATTTATATATATAAAAAAAAAAATCACGTGACCGCTTTGGTTTCAAAGCATCAAGATTAGAAGAAGTATATAAATTTAGTGTAGTTAATACACATTTGAATTCTGTTGCGAGAGAGTGAGGCAAATAAAATGTGAGTAATATAAACTTTGAAGATAATGTTTATGTAATTGAGGTTGAGAGAGAATTGTGTGTGATTGTAGTAATTTTTCACGTAGTTGAAGTTATTTATGTCTGTGGGTTTTTTTCTCTCTCCGATTTTTGAAATTTTTCCATGTAAATTATTATATTTTTTGTTTCTTTTTGTTTTAATTTCTCAATTAAATTTTTGTTTATACCTACCATAATTATGGAAGGTTTTTGTTTTGCGTCTTTGCCTTCATCGTTCCTTCCTGTGGAAACTCGAGGCCTCTTTTGATTCTTGTTAGAGATTATGTTGTTAGAGTTTAGGATTTAAGGTTTATATATGGTTCGTTTATTAATACTAATATTATGCATGTAGTCCATTTGTAAAGCCCAATGTGCATTAGATTATTGTTGATTTTTCATGTATAAAAGAAAAAAAAAATTATGCATAGCAAAAATTTGTAAATATTTTTTATATAACAAAAAAATGATCGTTTATATAAAATGACCAAAATGTCCTCACTTCAATCAATTTAATTGATAGCTTCAACCAGTTCAGCTAATAGCCTTCGGTCATAAGTTTAAATTCACCTTATAGTTTTCAATCACTAATTCAGTCGATATCTTTCAACTAGTAGTTTAATAGATAGACTCAATCATTGCTGATAGATTAAATATGCTTACTAACAGTTTTCAATCAGTTTGTTGAAAAGAGGAGTAAAATTGAAAATTTTGAAAAACAAATGAAAATCTGTTATGTAAGAATGTTTTTTTTTTTTTTTTAAATGCTATAATTTAAGAAAAGGGTATGTGGAGTAATTTTCCTAAATTATCTGGGTTGATTGTTTTCATATTTATTAATGTTTTAGGGTTTTGGCAATGAGTGTGGTTGTTGCCTCCACCAACACTTTTCATTCATAATACATTTCTCCAACATTTCTCAACACAATGACCATCTCTACCTTTTCTCAATACTCAGTTAATTCTGATTGCAGATCATGTTTGGAAACAAGTTTATAATTGGGACTTGAAACCATAGAACTTTTTGTTTCTTGGTCTTTCTATATGTTATTATTAAGTTTCATTTTAGGAAAAGAAACAATAACATACATAATCATAGTCGAAGAAGAGGAAGAAATTTTTTGGATATAACGCTTGTATTTTTTATTATAATATTCAAATTTAATTTTGGAAGTAGATTGTAAAATTTAAGTGATATAATTGATCAAATCAATAATTTATAAGCGTAAATTTTACAAATTCCAAAATTTAGAAGTGGTTTATGCACTTTTTTCACTCTATTAAATGTTAGGAAAATAGACTTTATGAGTCAAAGATTTAAATTTAGACTAATTTTTAAAAATACCTTTTAACTATTTGCGTATGTTACTGGAAAGTCAATGACGTAGTGATTTTATTATTTGGTGTTAATTCAATTCAACACTAGCATTACGGGTCTGATCCTGTAAATTGGTATTGTTCTCCTCCCCCAATTTGTACTGAAAAAAAAAAAAAAAAAACTATTTTGTGCATGTGTCAATATTACCGTTATTAATTTGGATGAAAATTGTTCTAAGTTTAATTTTAAAATGTTTATAAACATTAAAAAAAGTTAAAGACGAAGTGTCATCAACTTCAAAGATTTGAAGAATTTTTTTTTTATTATTATGTTTAGTTCGATCATAAAAATTGATATCTGTAATTCCCTCTCCCAATTTGTAAAAAAAAAAAAAAAAAAAAACAATGAAAAGAAAAATAATAAAATAAAGAAAACGTTGTTTTTTCTTTATTGGGCCGAAAACTAACTTGAGACGCTAACACCACCTTGACTTGGGCATTGGATGTGAATGGGCTCTCTAAAAATTAGTTTGAATATTACGAAAGTTATTTGTTTATTTTTATTTACTTAACACAAAGAATAAATTTTAATTTTTGCTCCTCATGATTTGAAGAAACTTAGATCATGGTATCAAAAATTAGAATTTGGTCTCAATTTAAGTGTTTGAATGCATATTTATAAACTTTTGGCAATCGCAGGTTGTGCATCATATCTCCGCAGTCAATACTATTGAAGTGTGTTGCATTAACTATTGCGTAAGCAGAATATATAGCATCGCTAGGAGCATGTAAAGAGAAAGTGTGGATGAAGTAGTTTACCTATAAGTTTGTCTTCAAATAACAATGATATGTTATATTCTGCGATAACCAAAGTAGTATTCATCTCGGTAAGAACTCTACATTTCACTCCATGACTAAATATATAGATGTGAGGTATCACTAGAATGACAAGTTCCTCCACGAGCTTCAAGTTATTTATTAGATAAAGCTTTCTTACAACTCGTTGAGGTCAACAGTGAGATATAAAAATACATCAATAAGAAGAGAGGAATTAGACTTCTTACCGAGAAAGAAATAGAAAAGAAAAAGAGCTCTAGTGCAAATTCATTTTTCAGCATTTTTTAGGTCAATCCCCTATCCAATGGAGCTAAAATTTCGATAACGTGTTCTTAACATGAGGGTCTTCAATCTAAACAGTGATGATTTGATTAGGAGTTTTCTATAGCCAAATTCTAGTGGTGGTTTGGTTCCATGATTTGTGAGATCTTTCGATTTATTTGTCTTATTTTGTGTCGTTTGTCGTCGAGATTATTTATCTTGAGACATTTGATGTTCTATACCTTCAGCTATAACTAGAGAGAAACTAGAGAGAATTTATTGTAGCTCATTATTGATTATAACTAAGGTTTAACTTCAGTCCGTGAATTTTTACTCACATGAAGAAGGTTTTTCTACATTAAAATTATTGTGTTTTTACTTGAATTCTTTACTACTATATGCTTGTTGATTTTTCATTAGAAATACAAGAGAGAGAATAATAGATATTATTAATACAATGCTTATTTTCACCCGTATTCGTATTCAGGACAAAAACCTTTTACAACTACAGATTCGAGATAGACGCAAGCGCACTATCGCCCGAACAGGGCTGGTTAACAATTTGAAAATGACTCCAAGTTATGCACCATGAGCTTTGGTCTAAACAATTAGTGTGTCATGAAATGCCAAGTGCAAAGAATTCAAAAAGTTAGAAGAGTCTAAATTCAATTATGCACCTTGCTTAGCATGTTATGCTGCCTGGTGTTCACATTCAAAGCCATGAGATTAGTGAAAAACTCCATTGATAGCTCCTTCCATTATGAGAAAAATGCAAGAACAGCAGTGGATAAGTCCATGTGTAGATGAGTGGTGGTGTAGTTTCTCACTTTTTCTTGTCACTTCAAAAATGAACTTTTGCATTATAATGCCCAATTTGCAAATATTCTCTTGATCATCTACATTATTGCTTCCTTTTAAATCCAAAACAACTGTTTCTATTCATTGGTGTTGACATATTAATTGGTGTTATAATCACATTCGTTTTCAAGTCAGACATTAGGAGACATCGAAAGAATGAAGACACGAGATGCGTCTACAAATTAATGTCAAAGATCGATATCAAACTTGAGATCTTGAGAGGAACACATCTTCAAATCTCAAGTCTTCGACTACCGGCCATCTGTTGGGACAATTGGTCGATATATCATAGATATCCAATTCTTTTGTTTTCTTTGTTATGATTGGTTCTGTTGGCATTACTTGTCAATATCATAAGTAAAATGCACCAAAGTGAAACTTCTTGTCCTTAGGTCATTAGTATTGAACATGTATAAGTTCCATTGAGTGAATAAGTTAAATTGTGTAATTTTTACTACTTCTTTCCCTTTGTTGGAATGTCCAACATAGTTTTATACATTAGACAAAGAGTGGGAATGACTAATACGATAGGCGTTTTGGTTTGGTTAAGGTGATTTCCAAATTAACTAAAGATTCGAGTTGGAGAATTCATCAACCTGTCTAATCTTACATATTGAGCAATCTAACACAACCCAACTAAAAAAAAAAGGTTTGATTTTTATTTTAAAACAACTGTATATATATATATTTTTTAATTTAAACATGCCAATTTTTCATCTACATTAGGTAAGTAAATATAATAGACAAAATATAAAATTCTTGAGAATTTATAAATCATAAAAAATATCTAACAAATGTTTTAAAGAATCCTAGAAAGTATCTAATAATTTTTTTTTTAATACTAAATCCATCACTAAATTATATTTCTATAATTTCTAACTCAAGCGTTATGTTTGCTTTCATTTATGTCCAACAACTTCAAATAACTTATAAACGATTCTTTTTTTTTTCGAGATTACACTAATTAGGATAGGAAAATTTGAACATGTGACCACATAATCTTTGAGTATACACCGATGCCGTTGAGCTATTTCTCTTCTGACATAAACGTTTCGTATTAATAGCATACATCATCGAAAGTCATTATCAAAAATCTATTTTAATAGGAAAAGTTTGATTATTTTTTTACTCTTTTTAAATACTCTCATGTAATAATATTCATATCATGGTTTTAAATATTGTATAACAAAAGATATAAAATATAAATTTAAACTAAAATAATATTATTCAAAAAACATTATTATGGTTTATTTTAAGTTAAAATGCATTATTAGTTTTTGAATTAACCTCCACACAAAACTATCAAGTTGGAGGTTTGGCTTTTGCACCATATGACATAACACAACTTCTAAGGTCATATGACGTTCTCTTTAATAGTAACTTTAATGTGTGTGCTTTATTTATTTATTTTTTATTGAACTATGGGTGCATCTCCATCAAAACTCTATCATTTCCCACCAACATTCTTTAATAATAGTAAAAATAAAACATATTGATCCAACAAATTTCACCAAATAAAATAAATGTGAGACACTAATAAATTTGAAATATATATTAGTATTGATTTGAATATGTGCGAATGTGAGATACAGCTTAAGGACTTTGCAGCTAGCTTGTTCTTGAGGTTGAATTTGTTGGTGTTCGATCGACCTTTGGCTTATTGATCTTCTTTATGGTTGGTCACTGACTTGTTGACCTTTGGATCGGTGTCTGACTTGTTCTTCTTGGATGATCGGTCTTTGACATGTTGATCGTGATATCGGTCATAATTAACTTTTGATCTTCTTGGATGATTGGTGTTTGATTTGTTGATCGTGGAATCGGTCGTTGACTTGTTGATCTTGATGAGTGTTCTTTGTTTTTCACCTTCAAAGTGTCTTTTTGTTTCAAAAGCGTGTATTTGTGAATTTTATTAGTAGTTTCAAATTTCTAGACCTTGAAAATGAATGAAAGTCTCTCTATTTATAGAACATGCATGCATCTTGGGCTTGGGCTTGATGGACTTTTGGACCTAGGCTTTGGGCTTGACCATTGGACTTGTCATGTGTCATCCCTACGAACTTGGGCACCCATTAAACTCGTGTCTTATTTAATTTCGACCAAATTTCAAACTAAAACAAACTTTTTATCCAATCTAATTTTGAGAAATATTGTCTCAAATTTAATTTAACTTCGCCATTCAATTTGAGATAATGACGTGAAAATTTATGATTGACTGAAATTTATCAGTCAACACATATAGTTAAGAGATTATAATATAGGTCATACACTTTGTGACTTCACTTCAATTCTCCTCAAAGTATACCATTAGTTCGATATTTCAATTTTCCACCATGACTATAAATCTAAATAACTTCTTTTTTTTTTCTTCTTAAAATACATTGCAAAATTGATTGAACTAAAATAATTTCATGGCTTTGCATTTAGTTCCATCTAAAAGTTATCATACCAGTATTTTTATATCTTGATCTTCTCTTTATCTAATCAATGTTAAAAAACTTTGTTTACGTTCTAATATGCAATTGCCTCTATGAACTTCAAACTAAACACATTCTTTTTTTACATATGTCAAATCCTATTTTTAGGAATTATGATGCTTCTAAAAAGCTTCTTTTGATATTTTTAAGTTTATGTGGGTATATCTTACGTACCTCCGAGTCTTAATTTCTAAAAAAAAAAAAAAAAGAAATATTGTTATCTGTGCTTCTTTTGAGTTCATTAATCTTAATTTCATTTTTATTGAATCGATGATCCGTTTGGATTTATATGCACTGATACTATATTAGAAAGTGTAGACATCCATCTCAAAATCAACCGATAATGAGAGAAGTAGTCCGTCTTATTTTTATAAAATTTGGTATCAAAAGAACTCAATAATTTAGTATTTCTTAGAAAAATAGCTACCATGAATTGAATTAATCGCCTCTTTATTTATCAATATACATAATTAATATCAATACTAGAAAAAAAAAAAAAAACTTTTGATTACATCAAGCATTGTTGAGCACAAAAATCTTTCAAGTGGGATTTTTTCCTTTATAAACTTTTTAAGAAACAAGGTTGAGAACATTTGAATCCCTACCAAAACATATGTACCTCAAAACCAAAAACATTTTAATACATTATATTCTCTAGTGGAAATCAAATTATGTAACTGTTAACTTTCCCACCTTTTGAGTGAATGGTTGCAATGTCATTAACCAACCACATGATGAACAACTATATGCCTAAAATAACCTTCATCTACAAAGCACCCTCAAAACCCTAATTTTTTGTATCCTCACAACATTATTCTCTTTAATGGATACCTCATTCATTTTGTCTCCCACACTTTTGTTTGGAATGTCAACCCAAAAGTCAACCTCAATAATGAAACATATTAAAAAAGAACATCCCCTAATCTCCAAAGGTCAACTTATGAGCTTCTAAATATTCGTATGTTGAATCGAAATTTCAAAAAGTGTTGCGTCATTTTTCATCGCGGAGAAATGATTTCGAAACGATACTATAACTTTTACCCCCTTCATATATGTGTTAGCTTAATTAAATGAAATCTCCATGAAATCCTTTTACCAAAAAACTTAGAAGAGAGGTCTTTTGTTACATGATTTTTATCAAAAGCTGTTGAAAATATTGGGGATGTTTGGAAATTACAATTAAGATGTCAAAACTTTCTCCTTACACAATTTTCGAAGTTGATCCCTTTTAGAGGATGTTTGAATTTGGGGAGAGGAAGAGAAGAGAAAGAGGAGAAGTTGAACTAATTGTTTGTCTTTAGTACATCACAACCTCTTTCTAACTTTTCATCAACCTCTCTTCAACTTCACTTCAACGTATCATCAAACATCAAATTAATCAAACTTTATATTAAATTTTATTAAAATTAATATTTTCTTTTTCATAAACACAAATTCCAAAAAAAGTTTTTCTAACATCTTCTCTCTGAAACATCAATCTCCAAAAAAATAAATTAACATATGAAAATCCAACTATATTTTTACAGAAATGAAGACAGCAAACCTTCACAACCTACTGCGTCATCCTTTGGAGACAAAAATTTAACTATCAGAATATAACAAATTAAAGCATGATCAAAATGAGATTTTAACATAATCATTTAGTACTTCATCGTCATGTGTGTTTCATTCAAGATCGAAGAATTCACATATCTAAACATAAGGTTAGAATAGTTTATTGATATGAAACTAATTGACTTTCAATCAACAAAATTTGAGACATCACTAAAATCTAATTACTAACTATCATATTAATCATACAACAACACTAAAATCTATTTCAATATGCTTATTAGACAACTCTATAAAGTCTATCATATTTTGAGGTTAAGAAAATACATAAAAAAAATTAATTCTTAAATAAATGACGGATATCTGCACTTATATAACCTTTTGGTCATTCAATACCCTCTAAATCATTAAATCAATTTATGCAAGTATAAGAAGTTGAGACAAATCACACAAAAACTATAGAAAACTTTCACTTATTAAGAAATGGAAATTATATATAGGCTTAGTAGATTAAAAAAAAACTCAAACAAAGCCATGTTCATAAGGAAAAATGGGCTATTTGGTATAGGAAAAGCAAGTTGAATTATCTTAAAATGATCAAAGAATAATAGAATTCACCATGGCTCGGAAGAGTAATCTAGTGGTCAAGAGGGTATTGAGGAGCTAACACGTGTGATAAGATCAATTCAGGAGTAGTCACCTACTCAAAGAATTAATTTCTTACAAATTTTCTTATATTCAAATATTATAGAATCAAGTAATATGTCCCCTGATATTAGTTGGAGGTGTACGCAAGCTAACCCAAACAATCACGTAATGAAATGAAAAATTAATAATAAAATAAAATAATTGAAGGATGTTTTTTGGGGTCTAATAATGTGTGTGTTAATAATTGGAGAGAGCAGAAACATTGTCAAGAAGTTAATTAAACAAATAAGAATAAAATCCAAAGGTCAAAAAATTGGAATGAATCAAGTCCAACTCAGTTGTATCAGCTTTTTGAAAATAAATATGAACCTCTTCATTTTGAATTTCTAGGCTTCAAACAAAATATAATTAATTACAAAAGATGCCCTCTTCTTTGAAAAATGTATCAAAACAGTCCAAACCAAAAACTTAATTAAACATTGTTTTTTGTCTCTAACTGTTGAAAATTGAACTATTAATCCTCATATATTATTTTCTAGTCCTTGAAAGATATTAAAGCATCTCAATCTCCAATATTTAAAAGCATCTATTCTCTAAGAGAAGAAAATTATAAACTAATGTTAGTTGCTTCAATATTTCAACTATTTTGATTTTTAAAAACTTTCTTATGTTTTGTGTTATATTCTTTTCATTTTAAATGTAATGTTTTAATCTCTAATCATTGTGTAAATAATAATATTAATCTCTTGTTAATGATCTTTTTTATTGAACTTATTATTTAATTAAGTCTTTATACACACATTTTGACCAATAGAATATCATGTGAATTCAACTATTTGTCAAAGTAGTTGTTAGTTTAGGTAAAATTAAGAAAATGCATTCTCGTTTACATTTTCAATTACTATCGAAAGAGTTTACACTAGAATACACCAAGGAAGTGAAGAGTACAAACTAATAAATAGGTTTCGAACCTAGAATTAAGAGGGAGCACACCTCTTGAGCCCAAGTCTTCAACCAACAACGCCACTTCCTTGAGAACTACTATCGAAAGAGTTGGTGGAGCAGTAATTTCATTCTTTGGTGTTATTCGAGTTTAACTACCAGCGTTACAGGTTTAACCCTAATCGATATTTAGATAATTATTTCAAGTATCATTAACTATTTTGCTTCTCTTTACTCGTTTTTTCTACAAAAAAACAAACACATCCTAAAATAATCCTTATCCAATTAAAAAAAAAAAACTATTAATCCGAAATTAAAATGCTTTTTAATTTTGAACACGGGAATAAAGGAAGCAAAATCCAAGCCATGCACGCTGTCATTTTGTTTTTATCATCTGTTTTTGCACAATTTGATTGGCCTCATTCTAAATGACTATTATCTCCTCGATAAGATGCCTTTCTAAGTTTCAATAAAAGGGTATTGTAGTCATTGAGGTATAAAACTCCAAAACTGCCTTTGTTTTTCTCTGTCTTTTATTAGGGCTATATTTAAAAATAATCTTAATGCCCGTGACATTCTTGCAAGTACAGACACTTCAATTTCTCTCTCCTCTCTATATTTTAAAATTTTTTAACAGTGGATTTAGCAGAATATTAGGTTGTACTATTCATGTACTGTTTTATTTTTTTAAAAAAAATATTTTAATGCAGAGTTTTCATTAATATCATATGATTATTCGAATCTTAAATTAATCTAAATTATTTTAATTATTTTAATCTTGTTATAACATGCAATGATATCAGCTTGCGAATTTGTTCATTTATACTTGATGATTTCTAGTTCACAATAATGAAGTTTTGAAATTATTTTTTTTTTTTTTTTTTTTTTAAGTTTGTGGAACATAAATTATTAGATAAAGATATTTTTGGATTTATACTCCAATTTTCAAACCAAATTGTTTTGCTACTTATTGTTCTAGACACAACTTTGTTTTGTTTAAATCTAAAACAAGATAATAACTTGGTATATATAGAAAATATAGTAGAAAATACAATAGTCTTATATATATGGATTAAATAAAGAAATGTCATGAATATATAGGAGATGATACGAGATTTTGGATATTAAAACAAAAAAAATACAGTTAGGAGAGTTTAGACTCAAAATGAATAGTCTTATATCGATGGAAAAAATTCTAGAGGATTATCGTTTCTTAATTAACAAGTAATATCTGAGTAGTTCTCTTAATTGAGCTATGTCCGTAGAATTATTGAATGTGGAAAATTTTACATTAGAATGAAATTTTGTTGTTGAACATATGTGTGCAGGCTTCGGTGGGGAGTGCTTTTGAAATTTTTTTTCGGAAATGAGTAGCTATTGTGGTTTGGTGTGAATGTATTTCGATAAGGAGTGCTTTTAGGGTAGTGGTTGAATATTGATATGCTCTGATGTAATTTGAAAAAAAACTATTCAATGAACCAGCCATGTATGTGCACTTTGTTCGAGTAGGGATTGTTGAAAATACAAACATAAAGTGTAGTTTTACATTAATTAATTAATAAAAGAAAGATCGTTAATATATAAAAAATGAAAAATATCTTTATTTTATTGGCATGAAGGTCTTTTAAGTGATATAAAAAACCAAAGGAACAAGAGTTATGTCCAAATAAACTATTATACCAATATAAAAAATTTAACAATACTCTTTCTCAAACTACAAGTCTTACCAAAATCACATTACAAATCTTCATTTTTTTTTTTGTAATTATTCTATCCCGCACCTCTATTCTTTTTAGATTATTGTAATCACTCTATCACATATAATCTATTCTCATTTGATGACACTTCTTCGATAAGTGTCATTAAAATCTTTTGAATGATATTTTTCTATAATAATTGAATATTCTTCTTTCATGACATATATATTTGATTGTTAGTCTCTTGTCTAAGAGCCATACAAGCCACTATAAGTGGAGCGAATGAAAATGATTATAAAAGAAACTATAATTTATATTAAGTTGTAGAGAATAATTATGAAATGAATGTTTGTTTGTTATGCAGAAAACAACTATGGAGAACACAATAACTAACATATGAATTATGAAAAATGTGAATATTGAGAGAATGAACTATGAGAAAAATAAATGATAGTAACGTGTGAAATTATTGTTGGTGGGTTGCACCAGATGAGTAAATAATTCTCTCAATTAATCATTCTCATTTACTTTACCTCAAACATTAAAGAATAAAGATTTACAAGTACATGATTCATAGAGGATATTGTTTGGGACAAAGAGGTGGGAAAGGAGAGAATGATGATTCTTTATATTTGGGCTACCGAAAATCATTAACTGCATAATCAAATTGTTAGCTTAACCATTTTTTTATTCTCAACTTAACTACTTTTTATTTTTCGGCCTCCAACTTCTTTTCACTTTATCTTAATTATTTTTCACTCTTTACTATACATATTGTTTAATCTTTTTTTTTCATAATTGTTCTTTTCGTCTTAAACACAAATAGAAATTCTCCTTGTCGTGATTTTCTTCATCACAAACACAAATTATTTTCCTCCATAATCATTTTTCTTCTTATTTTCACCTTATATATTCTAATATATTTTATCATTTTACACTGTCCAAAAAGTAAACCAAGCTTATTTCTTAAATCCATATCTAGGGTAAATTATAAATTTGGTCATCTAGAGATAGTTAGAGTTTAGTTAATTTCTATGATTTAAAAATCTAAATTTTAAATTATATAGTTGAGAGATATATAGAATTTGATCTCTATGATTTGAAAAAAAAGAAATAGAATTTAATTCTTATGATTTGATAAAATATAAAACATAATTCATGTTATTCGTAAATCGTAAGCGAATTAAGTATATAGATATAACGTTTGATGTATGATTAATGCATTTTTTTTTTTTTTGTCCAATCAATAACTTATATCACACTTTCATCATTCAACACATAAATAACTAATTTTTACATAGGTTATTCACCAACAATTACGAACAACCTAGACTAGTTTTTAAATTTTTATCAAACTTTAAAGACTAAATTTTAAATTTTAATTATAGACTAAATTGTAGATTGTTTCAAATCATAAAAACTGAACTCTACCGTTTCAAATCAAATGGATCAAATTTATAATTTATTATAGTATATAT
>JBBMEG010005175.1:22543-37273 GCA_037832605.1 Cyclanthera cordifolia | reverse complement strand
GGACGGATGAAAGCCGTCAACTCTGCAGCCCTACTCGTGTCAGGACTCGCGAAGAATGCGAGTGTCAAGTTGGGCGAGTGGACCGGCAAAGCTGACTTTGTGATCGTTAGGATGGACGACTTTGATGTCATATTGGGGATGGAGTTCTTGCTCAAGCACAAGGTCATTCCTATACCGCTCACTGAATGTTTAGTCATCACCGTGTCCAGCCCCACGACTGTGAAAGCTAAGATGAAGCACCAAAGTAGTGTGCGCTTGCTGTCGGCCCTCCAAATGAAAATGGGGCCAAGCTATGACCGAGATAACTGGTCTCGGGTCGAGAAGTCTCCCTGCAAGGACAGGAGGCAGAAGCCTGTGATGGGGCAGAAGTTCCTCGATTAAGCGCCCATGCGCGTAAGTGACAGGGTCAGCCCGAGGCGGCGCCCTTCTAAAGTGAGCAGTCTGTCGATTCTTCTACACAATGCCTTTGAAGTCTTAGCTGAAGAGACAGAACAAGCCGACGCCCAAGAGTCCAGGCCTGCAGAAGTTTCTTGAAGACATGCGAAGCATGACAGACATTAAAGTTTGGTGGGACCGCAGGGATAAAAGGTAAGACTCGAACGATCTCAGAGTTCGAGTAGAGCTAGTTGACGAGAACGTCAACAGCTTAAGTGGGGGAGAATGTCACGGTCTTGCTTGTCCAATGTGTGTTGCACATGGCCGCATGAACCTCTACACCCCTTTTCATCATGTTTTTATGTTATTTTGTTAATATTGCATGTTAGGATAGTTTCCCTCATTTTTATCTAAGTGTTGACTCCTCGCCATTTTCATATGCAAGAGTGTCACATCAATTATGGTCCAAAATGTACTATAGGGGGGGGGGGGTATGACTTCTTGAAGCTTTCTTCCTACCAAGTGATTATATGATTAATGCAAGCTAGTTGTTGCGGCCCCTTATTGCATCTTATCATATACTTTTCAAAGACAAAACGTATTTCAAAACGTTCTTTCTCTCTCTTTCAAAAACCTTTCTCGAGGCTCGTGTGGGAGGTTGGCCCTCTCGTGCCACCCGCTCTGTGATTTTCGTTTGGCTGACTTGCTCGCCGGGTTTCAAATGCCACCCGCTATTTTCATGTTAGGATAGTAGAGCAAGTGCCTCACGATCGCTTTGCAACGGCAACGAAGTTGGATCGTGACACAACGCCTCCAAATGTTACTTGGATTCGGTCGACTCTTCGAAGAGTCCTGACCTCTACGACCTATCCACTCGGATGAACCTACTCGTTGTAACAAGCAACGTCATGGGGTGCAGCACCTCCAAACGTTACTTGGACTCGGTCGACTCTTTGGAGAATCCTAACCTCCACGGTCAATCTACTCGGATTGACTTACTCGTTGTCGGACCCGAGAAGAGTGAGGCTGGAAGTTCCGACCCCGAGGGGGTCCTGGCCTTCATTGGCCGACCGGCTGCAAGGGCCGACCCTAAGGGGGTCCTGGCCTTCCTTGGCCGACCCCCAGAGGGGTCAGACTTGTTTGGCCGACCCCGAGGGGTCGGAAATGGACTTAGCCGACTCCCGGGGGGTTATGGCCTCCTTTTGGCCGACCCCCTAGGGGTAAGCGATGGCGAGGCCGACCCCCAAGGGGTCGGAAATGGACTTACCCGACCCCCCGAGGGGTCTGCGAATGTGTTGGTCGACCCTTAGGGGGTCGGCAAGGGTGTTAGCCGACCCTTGGGGGTCGACAATGGGCTTGGCCGACCCCCTGGGGATCGAGGCCTACATTTGGCCGACGTCGGGGGGGGGGGGGGTCGACATTGGCTTCTTTGTCCTTCGTGCGGGTCCCAATATCTTCCGAGTCTTCGGGATATTTTTAGGTTATAACAGGACTCATCCGCTTCAATTAGCGGACTTCAATCACTAGATGAATCGACTTTAATCAGTGGACTTCAATCACAAGACTGATCGACTTTAATTATCGGACTTCAATCACTAGATTGATCGACTTCAATCAGTGGATTTCAATTACTAGACTGATCGACTTTAATCACCAGACTTCAATCATTCAACTGATCAAGTTCAATTAATTTTTGAACAAGAGACATTTTGGTCATTTTGATAGGTCCACCAAAAGTTGCTATAGATGCAAATAGCTACAAAATGTGTTATACACCAAATATTTATTATTATTATTATTTAATGTACATGCAAAAGCACCTATCTTCTATTTATTATTGGTTTAATTGGTGATATTTGAAGTTGATTAATCAAACAAACAATGCATTATTTTATTTTATTTTTTTACTAGATTTCAAATGAAATTTTTACGCCAACAAACAAACAAACAAATTACAATGCATTCATTTATAATTTTTAACTTGATTTGAAAATCGTTTTTTATTCTTTTGGGATTTTTACGCCAATAAACAAATAAACCATGCATTAATTATTATTCTTACATTATAATATTATTTTGGTCTATAAATTAGACATTTATTTTATTTTTGTCTATAAACTTCTAAAACTCTAATTTTAGTTTTTGAAATTTGAAATTTATTTTATTTTAGTCATTAAATTTTCCAAAAGTCTAATTTTCTTCCATAAATTTTGAAGTTTGTTCTGTTTCAATTGCTGAACTTTAAATAAAAAAAAATTAGTTTTTATAATTTTATTTTGTTAAAAAATTATCATATTTTCGTATAAATTTTTAAAATATATTCACGTTTTGTCTTTGATAATATTAAATCACTAACATTATAGAACAAAATTCAAATAACATTAGTTTCAAGTGTTTTATAAGAAATAATTTTAAATTTTTGTATAAAGTACAAAAATTAAAATTAGATTTTTGAGAGTTTATGATTAAAGTAAAAATAAATCTTAAAAAATAGATTAAAATTGAACTTTTAGAATCAAAATAAAATAAATATTATAATTACGAAAATGATATTCAAGCCAATTTATTAACTTATTAGAAAATCGTATTATATATAAAAAGGAAAAAAAAAAGAAAAAAGAGAGCAAACAGTTGAAAGTATATTATTTAGTTAAGAGGGTCCAAAGGAAGGGTTGGAATATACAATCTGAGCATGTTCAAATAAAAGCTGGGCCCTCTCCTATATATATATATATATATATCAAAGTTAAAATAATTAAAAATCAATAAATTAAATTAAATTAATAAAAAGAAAAAGAGGATATATTGCATAGAACGTGGCTGATGACATATTTTAGCTGTCTTATACCAACCTTCCAATTACCACTAAACAACCCTATCAAAATAAAATCCACCATATAATTTTTCCACATTATTATTATTATTATTTTTTTTAGATTCAATATTTTTTCCTTTTATAAGGTTTATAAATTATGTCAATTTTCATTCTCTTGTATGAATTTTCTTCAAATTTTGCATAGACTAGAAATGTGATAGATTCATAAAATGGATAAATTCATGGGAATAATACCGCGTATTTGATCGTATTTAGAGGAGAGAAAATTAGGCATTTTGAAAGATGTCGGAAGTTTTAATTTGTTCATACTAAAAACATTTATCTATTTCTGTGTGTTGTTCCAACATATTTCAAGACGAAACTGTTGGTCTTGTTCCTGGTCCAAAATTTCAACTTGTCTCCAAAATTAAATAGCAAGAAAGCAAAGTCTTGTATTTCAACTTGCAAGATAAGATGCATTCATTACTCCAGATTTTCTACATTGTAATAAATAATTATAACTTAGGTAGGTTTAAGAAGAAATTAATCCCATGATTAATGTTTAGGAAAATAAGATCTGCAAATTTCAAAAAATAAATTAAAAAAAGAAAGTAAGATCTGCATGGAAAGCCACGTTCAAACTAATGAAGATTCGTCACTAATCGGAGACTTAATACAACCGAGATTTACGGCACTGTCTCCAGTTTTTTTAATTATTATTATTTTGGGTCAATTCAACCATTATATATATTTTTGTTTTTTTAATTATTATTTCTTTCTTTCTTCCTTTATTATAATAATTATTATTATTAGTTCAATTTCACCTTTAGTTCATTCACTCTCATCAAATTATTATTCATGGTCAAATATACGTATAAAATTGAAACTATTCCTTTTTACTTGGCTGGCCACAAATTTAATCATTTCTCCTCCAAAATTCAATATCTTGATACTTCATCGGTATGAAATTATTGTTTTTTTTCTGAATATTCAAGTATTCAAATGTTTCGTCAACGGGAGTAGACTTCCTATTAGAAAGTGTGAGCATCTATCTTTAAATCAATGATAATGGGAGGAATAGTCCACATTATGTTATATTTGCTTGGATGATTCATCACCTTATCGATATAGGATATTATGAGATGATATTTTACAAGTTAAATTTGAGTTTCTCTAACTTTAAATAGTGAGTTTCTCTAACTTTAAATAGTGTTAGAAAAAAATAAAAAATATATATATATTCAAATATTTCTGGTTTGTCCGTCCTCGGGGATTTTAAAGAATGCGTGGAGTTGGTTGGAGTTTGCAATCAATATTATCTTGAGCTCATATGCTAAAATCTTAGTTAAGGGTGTCTGGATGAAAATTTATAAAGTGATTATCATTTGTATGCAGTGTAAGATCTTAAAGAAAAAAGAAATGTTAAACATTCACCATGTTTGAGTGATGTCGTCTTGACTTGGAATAAGACGATGTTGTTGAGTGTACGACGCGATGTCGTTGACTCAAGTTTAAGCGGTGCAACTTTTGTTTTTTAAAGAAAACAACGTCGTCTCGCTTTTCTTTTATTTTTGATTCATGTCGATGATACCATTTCTAAATGATGAATCACCTAAAGGTTCTGGGAGCTCAAAGCTTAGAGTGTTGGGTAATACGCACATTTTTACCTTTGCTTGTAGGTAAGTAGTTAGGTTTCTATGTCGTGTACATTCCTTATTTATTGTATGAATGTTCAAGAAACTATGGTGTGTTGTTAGTGCTGATTCACCCTTTTAATAGTGATTTGTGGGTTGTTAGTTGTGTTTTTGTCGTCACTTGGAGAGATACATGAGTTGTTAAAGATGTCCCACTTTTTTAAGTATATAGTGTGTTGCTAGTACGAGTGTCTCACTCCATTGAGAGAGCAGTATGAGTTGTGATGTTTTCACTCATTTCAGCGTGCAAGGTGGGCCTCTAAGGGAGTTTCACTCCTTTGAGAGTGCAAGGTGGATTGTTTCGCTCTTTTGAGAGTGGAAGATGAGTTGCTAGCAAAGTTTCACTCATGTGAGACTGCAGAGTGGCAGATAGTGATGTTTCAATATTCATTTGAGAGTGTATTATATGAGTTTCTAGCGGTATTTCACTTATTTAAGAATGCAGAATAAGTTGTTAATGGTGTATTTCGGGAACGACAAATGAAAAGTCGATCTTAGAGACCTAGATTATTTGGAAAGGGCTTTTTCACTTATTCTATGTTTGAGATCGTCTTTTCCATTCCAATCTTGAGGGAATCAAATGTTTTATCTCATGTTTTTGTAACGAATTTACCCAAAGTGTTTTTTCGGCAATGTTGTACATGGCCTTAGTGATGCTGGTTTTTATTGGATCAGTCCATCTATCGATTCTTATGGGACCTTCACAAATTTTGGGAGGGAGAATCTTCCCGCTCTCCTTGTGTTTTCTTCTCCACTGCCTCCAAACAAATTTAAAATAAATAAATTATATTTTCGTTTTGGTCAGAAGCATTGACATTGAGTATTTTGACAATTTTTTTAAGTTCAACTAATCTTATTTAAAGATTAAAAAAATTGCAATATTTTGATAATTACTATTGAATTAAGTTCATTTTAATATATTTTGACCAACTAACGATGGTTTCTAAATATTATTTAGTCTGTTAAATTTTATTATATAGATTTTTTAGAACAATTTATTGGGTTGACTTACATGGATGTGAAATCAACTATTTTAGAGTTGGCTAACAAGTGGAGTTATTGCAATTTGGAAGTGGGAAATAAAATTTTTGGCAATATGTGATAAAATTTATAATAAAAGGAAAGATATTGCAACATCATGACTGAATTGGTATACTTAATTAGTATAAAGTGTTTGGATACCTAAATTTGTTATGAATTTAATTTATGATACTGTTTATTTAAAAAATAATTTTCTTGATACCTACATATTTTAAGTCACAAACTCACAATCATAAATATACAAAAAAAAAAGAAGAGATGTTTGAATTGTGATTAATTTAAGATTATTTAAAACGAGAATTTGTTGTCGTAAAAATTTTGTTTGGATATAAGTTTTAAAAATATTTAGAATAAATATTTATTTTAAATATTTAAAAATAAAGATGAATAATAATTACTATAAAAAATTGGCATGAATATAGTTTTTTTAAAATATTTAAAATAAGTATTTAGAATAAAATTTATTACAATCAAAAATATTTTTTAGATATAATTTCTTAAAAAACGTTTACTAAAATATTAATTTAAAATATTTTTTAAAAATTTTATACCAAACAATCCATAGAGTGAAGATCAAAATCCTTGAGGTTAAAATAAAGATTAATATATATAAAAAATGTTTTGACGCCGTGAATGAAGCAAATGAATGCACATGCAGTTTTTTTGGCTGCATCTGCGAATCCAAATTCATCTTGTCTTCTTATTTTACCTTTATATCTCTTTTCTCTCTCTCTCTGTCTCTACGCATTCTTCCAAACGCCTTTATTACGATCTTGCATTTACACACATGTCCATATTACACACTTGCTGATAAATTCGATATTTCCATAAGAAGAAAAACCAACATTTTCATTATGCTTACAAAATCAATAATATATTAATAAAAAGAATAGCAACCTTAGTATAACTATAATGCTATTATTCTCAAAAAAAAAAAAAAAAAAAAAGAAAACTATATAATGTTATAACAATTATTGAAATTTTCACAAAATGGAGACATTCTTTGGCTTCACAACCACGTCAATGTATTTTCGTATCTTAGATGTTAAACTTTTTTATAGATATACATAAAAATTAAATTCATAATCTTTTGATATCATTATTTTTGGACTAACGGACTACTCAGTGGTAGTTTTTATCTATTGATACTTATGCTCAACCATTTTATTTAATCGCATAGTCATTCAGTTTTTGTTTTGTTTGTCATTCATCTAATTTATTAATTGAAACTGTAACGTGATAAAATTAATTATGATCGTGTATCTGATATTTCTTATATATTAAAGTCTTGGAAGCCTATTTGGTGTACTACTAATTTATGCGTCTTAATTATGTGAGAAAATAGGTTTTAAATTATAAAGTGAATTTTGAGTTTTATGCTCTGCATTTGGACTTATTTACTTCTTATTTTTTTAATGTAAATTTATCGACCAGATTTGTAATTGTTATAGGTAAAATATTCTCGAGATATCTAATAAGACTCAGGACCTCTTGAAAGATACCCGAAGGGAGGCCTTCACCCCCAGAGGGATGGCCAGGGAGGCCTTGACCCTCGGGGGTCAGCCAAACCCTTTATTTTCAGCCACCCAGGGGTCGGCCAAACGAGGCCTTCACCCCCAGAGAGCCAGCCATGGAAGCCTCGACCCTCGGTGATAAGACAACTCTAATTCTCAGTCCAACGTTCCAAGCTTATAATGAAGTAAGAACCCTTGGATCTAAGAGATTAACACCTCCTTATGGATTTGGAACAATTGAGAAAAAAATGCTAGAATTTTGATTACCTCTTTGATCAAAGATCTAGAAGCAAGATATGGAAGATCTTGTTCTAGATTGAGTCACTCCACAATCAAACTTGATCAAGGTAAATTGAATGGCTCACATGCATTCTATCATAAGAATTGCAAAGGAAAGGATCTCTTGAGAACTATTTTTCATTCATAAAAAATCTGTCTCATTTACAACTAAATTCATGGTTTTATAGCATAAAAAAATTGTAACCTAAAACATTAAAAATATGTTTAAAATTGAAAAATTACATAAAATATTCTAAAATAAATGTTTTTATTGCCAAATAATTCAACTCTTCTAGAGTAGTTGAGGATTTTATGGAATTCCATGATCCTTATCACTCGGAAGCCGGCCAAGCCTTTTCCTGCCCCCCCAAGGGTCTGCAAACAAGGCTTTGACCTCAGAGGGTCGGCTATGGAGGCCTCGACCCTCTAGGGTCCCCGCAGGTCGGCCAAACGAGGCTTTGACCCTCAGGGGTCGGTCAAGCCCTTTCCAACCCTCCCGAGGGTCGGCTAAACGAAGCCTTAACCCCTAGAGGGTCGACCAAGGGAGGCCTTGCCCCTTGATGGTCGGCCGAGCTAAATCCGACCCTTTGGGAGTCATCCATAGGAGGCCTCAACCCCCCTCGACCATTGCGGCCTCAACTCCTTCGGGGGTTGGCCAAGGCCATTCCGACCTTTGCGAGGCCTACCAAAGTAGGCAGAAAGTCGTAGGTTTGGCCATGGAGGTTATAACTCTCCTGTGGACTAGCCGACCAAGTCAAAGTAACACTCCGGACGGTGCACCTGTTAGGTGAAGCATCATGGGGTTACACCGAGAAGGCCACATCCCTAAGGGGTCGACCGCGAAAGTGAGGACCTGTAAAGGTTGACCGAGTCCAAGTAACTTCAAAGTCAAGACCGTTACACCTCAAAGGGTAACGGTCAGGAGTTACACCGGTATTCATTCCTGGCTTAATGGCGGACGTTTCTAACAACCGACTATTAACCCATCATTAAGTGAGCCGCAGCGGTTACGAGACCGACTGCTATAATAAGTCAGAGCATAAGTCAGACCATTCTTCATTTGAAGCTAAATTAAACTAAGTTGAACTACACTGACAATCCATGTAAGTTGTTCTAAGTCCCAAAGTACCCTGATATACTCTCTTAAAGCTCTTACTAACTTAGGCATTAGAGGCCCCGTGGCTCACACCACATCGGTGTGCCTAAAATTTATTCTTTTTTGCAGGCTTCTCGTCCTCGGTAATACAAATCATATTGTTGATATCCGTTGACCATTTTTCGGCATCAACAATTGGCGCCGTCTGTGGGGATGAGAGAGTGTTCTACCAAGAAGGCTTAATGCTTACATTTTTTTTGCAAAAATGTCGAATGTTGAGAACGACAACCACTATGGTGTCATGGAGAGTCGGATGTCGAGTATGCTCCAAGGAAAGTCACTGCTAGAGGACACGACACTGTTTGTGTCGAAAACCACCTGAATTCTGAGGGTGGAGTGTCCAGGCAAGAACCGGAGTAGGCTGATCAAAAATTTGCGGCTTTGGAAGAACAAGTGCAAGGGATGGCTGAGAATTTGAATCACATGGTGGAGTTTCTCCAACAACCTCCTCCAGCACAAGCTACCATCATTAGAGCCAACGAGCATCACTAGAGGCGGCGAGGTGACGACCTACCAAGAAGAAGGCAGTAGCAGAGAAGTCAACGCTTTTGGTTCGGGACCCTGCCAAAGGGAAAGCCCCAGCCACTAAGGCACCGTGAGAGGTTCCTTCCATAAACCCAAGACCGATAAAAAAACTTTGACTAGGCGGTAATAATCAGAGGATGGAGCACTCGGTCCACCAGAGGATTGGTTCCCGAATGAAATGCGTTCAAGAACGTAGTCCGTCTGAAGTAGCCAGTCGGGGAGTACCTCTCAAGGGTCATCCACTCAAAACCTTTAAGGACCCTAAGTGCTAGAGAGACGGGACTAGACTAGGGGATAGATTTGAGAGACCTAATCAACCAACGTTGAAAGGAAGCAGCACCTTGTGGAGTCGAGGACCAACTTAGTCAATCAGATCGACCCTTCTTTCGTTGACGAAATCATGGAGGAAACCATGCTGGTTAAATTCAAACTTCCCACTATTAAGGCATAAGACGTATCCAAGGATCTTGCGGAACTCTTAGATTCTTATCGGGCGTGGATAGAACTCCATAGAGTCTGAGATGCAATCAAGTGCCGAGCGTTCTCTTTCACGTTCACAAGACCAGCCAGAAGATGGTTAGGTAGCTCAAGCGCAAGTCTATTGCCTAATTTAAGGAGCTAGCTAAAGCTTTCGTCACCCAGTTCTTGGGATAGCGAGACTAGAAAAAGCTGGTCACCTATCTACTGGCCGTGAAACAAAGAAGTCATGAGACACTTCTAGAGTAGATAGCATGCTTTAATAACGAGGCGTTGCAAGTCGAAGGGTACACCGATGGTACGGCTCTTGTAGCGGTCGTGATCGGGCTCAAGGATGAGAAGTTCCTGTAGTCACTAGGGAAGAAAGCTCCGCTCACATATGTTGAGCTGTTGACCCAGGTGGAAAAGTACATGAGCACGGGGGAGCTAGTCAACTCCCAAGGAGGCGTGGAAGGAAGACACTCCATTCCAGAGTGAAAGAAGTCAACATGCTGTCGTGAGTCTGATTACAAGGAGTCTCGAAAGCGGAGGGCAGAAGAATGACGAATAAAGAAAGAGAAAACCGACCGAAAAGGAGTTCCACCTAGCAATTCGAAAAGTATACTCCAACGGTTGTTCCAGTAGAACAAATCTTGATGGAGATTCAAGACAAAGAGGACTTGAAGTGGCCGAGCCAGATAAAGCGAGATCCAATAAAAGAAATAAGCGGAAGAATTGCATATTTCACAGGGATCACGGTCACGAGACTAGAAACAGTTATGATCTAAAGGAGTCCATAGAGTCTTTCACCCTGAAGAGGACGGCTGGACAGGTACGTCGAAGAAGTGAAAAAGTAGCTGTGTCCTCTAATAAGAAAATGGGAGGCGAAAAGTCACCACCGCCTCAAGAGATCAAAACCATAATTGGAGAACCTACTGGAGGGGAGTCCAATCAGAGTCGAAAAGAAAATGTGAGATAAGCTAGGGGTGTGCTAAGGGGTGAGGAAGTAAGAGTGATGGCAACAGCCGACGAGCAACTCAACTTCACTACCACTGAGGCTGCCGCACTGTACCAGCCCCATAACGACGCATTAATGGTATCGCTAATTGTCTCCAACATCTGCATTAAGAGGATTCTCATTGATAGGGGTAGTTCGACGAATGTACTGTTGCTAAAAGATTATGACGCCACGAAGCTAGGAAGAGAAAGACTTAAGCCAAATGCTACACCCTTAGCCGAATTTGACTGGAGCACTCTAACCCCGGAAGGTTCAATTGAACTCCTAGTGACTTTTGATGAAGGGGACAACATAGTTCTTCACTTTGTAAATTTTGGGGTGGTAAGCGATAACTTCGCTTAGAGCACAATACTGGGAAGACCTACTATACATAGGTTAAGGGCGGTCGCATCAACCTACCAATGTCGACTGATGAAGTTCCCTACTCCTATGGGGGTGGGACAAGATCGAGGAGAATAGTTGTCTTCGAGGGAGTGCTACCACACAGTTCTACGGGGAGTGGTAGGAGTTATAGAGGTAAGAACTATCGAAGAAGAGCCAGTGCAGCACCTGCGGAGGATCAGTCTTTATAAATAGACTTGAGTCCTTCCTCAAGAGAAGTTGAGCAAGGCAGAGGAGAATCTGCCGAAGAATTGAAAGTAGTGTTCTTGTAAAGTGAGACGCAAATGGTCAATATTAGAGCCAATTTAAGCTCGAGTAACGAACAAGCCTTGTAGAGTTCCTACAAAGAAATGTCGATGTGTTTGCTTGGACCACCGATGACATGTCGTGGGTAGAGCTAACTTTTACGGTACACAGGCTCAATGTCGATCGGGACTATAAGCCAGTACGTTAGAAGCGGAGAGCCTTCAATCACGAGCGCAACGAGGTCATTGCCCAACAAGTAGACGAATTGCTGAAAATAAAGTTCACTCGAGAAGTACACTTGTCCTTGTAAAGAAACCGAATGGGAAGTGGAGGACATGTATTGACTTCACTGACCTGAACAAGGCCTGTCCTAAAGATAACTACCCATTACCTCTCATAGATCAACTAGTGGATGTGACGGCAGGGCACGAGCTATTGACTTTCATAGACGTCTATTTAGGTTACAACTAGATAAGAATGCATTCTGAGGATCAAGACAAGACGTCCATTGTCACTAGCAGAGGCTTGTATTGCTACAACGTATTGCTCACCTGATTGGAAAGAGCATGAAGCCTACGTGGATGACATGCTGGTGAAGAGTAAGCAGGTGGAAGGACATCAGCACGATCTGATGGAAACCTTCACACCTTACGCAAATACAAAATGAAGCTCAATCCCATCAAGTTGTCCTTTTAGAGTCCGTTCGGGGAAGTTCCTAGGTTTTTTTATTCACCAAAGAGGGATTGAAGCCAATTAAGAAAAGATTTGAATTTGTGTTGGAGTTAGAACTGCCTCAAACGCTGAAGTAACTACAGAGCCTGAATTGGAAAATAACCGTCATAAGTCAGTTTATAAGCCGAGCCATAGATAAATGTCTTTCTTTCTTCAAAATTTTAAAGAATAAGGGAAATTTCGAATGGACCCCGGAATGCAGGAAAGCCCTAGATGAACTTAAGGCCTACTTGGGCACTGCACCCTTCCTATCCAAGCTAGCCAGTTCGAGTAGAGGACCTCTTCCTCTACTTAGCCATGTTAGAGAAGGCGGTAACTTCGGTCTTGATTAAAGAAAGTGATGGGTGCTAACAACCGTTGTACTATACTAATAAGGCCATGGTGGATGCGAAAACCCGTTATCCCAAAGTTGAAAAACTATCTTTGGCACTAGTAACGTCGGCTAGGCGATTACGATCATACTTCCAAGCCCACAATGGTGCTAACCAACTTTCCTTTACACCAAGTCCTGCAGAAGAGATGCCGCTGGAAGATTGATGAAATATGCGGCAGAGCTTAGTGAGTACAATATACACTACCAGGCTAGACCCTCAATCAAAAGACAAGTGGTAGCCAATATCATTGTGGAACTCACCCCACCGCTGAAGAAATTAGAGGAAATCTGAGTCCTAGTAGATTGAAGAGTGTGGACGCTTTATGGATGAGTCTTCAAACAACAAAGGGTGGAGCTGGGCTCTAGGTAACATTTACTATAAATTGAAGTTGCCAGACGACAAGAGAACGCCCGACGTCTTAAGTTCAAAGCTTCCTAGTATAAGGTGCAAGGAGATACGCTATACATGAGGGGGTTTCCTTACCTCTCCTTAAATGCTTAGACTTTGGCGAGGCCACTTATGTAATGCGGGAAGTGCACGAAGGCATGTGTGGAAACCATGAAGAAGCATGGTCCTTAGCCAAGAAGTAAGTAAGACAAGGGTATTTTTGACGAACCATGGCCGAAGAATCCAAAAAGTATACACGAGCATGTGACAGACACTAGAGATTTGCTACCATCCAAAGACATCCACCGGAGATCCTTACCAACAAGATGGGACCGTGGCCATTCGCACAATGTAGGTAGACCTTTTATGACCTTTACCAACCAGGCGAGGCCAAGTCAAATTCGCGATAGTAGCAGTTGACTATTTCACCAAGTCGGCTGAAGCCGAGGCCTTGGTGACTACTATTGAGAAGA
The DNA here is from genome assembly GCA_037832605.1 of Cyclanthera cordifolia. Lineage (NCBI taxonomy): Eukaryota > Viridiplantae > Streptophyta > Magnoliopsida > Cucurbitales > Cucurbitaceae > Cyclanthera > Cyclanthera cordifolia. The sequence goes on along the minus strand of JBBMEG010005175.1, from coordinate 23,807 downwards.
GGTAACTAAATTCATCCGGAGAAGTAGTTCGACAACCAAGCTTTTCGATAGTTCTGCTCTGAGCTGGAGATCCAACATCATTTCTCATCACCCGCTCACCCATAAGGCAATGGGCAAGTGGAGGGAATCCTCAATATCATAAAAAAGAACCTTAAAACAAAGCTTAAAAGTTTGAAGGGGTCTGGGCAGACGAGCTCCCACAAGTATTATGGGCCTACCACACAACACCTAGGACGTCAATAGGCGAGACCCTCTACTCGCTAGCATTTGGAGCAGAAGCAGTCATCCCAGTCGAGATAGGATTTTCATCCTCGTGCATTGAGTCTTTTGATCCAACTCAAAACGACCAACAACCGCGGACGATCCTAGATCTTCTAGAAGAAAGAAGAGATGCAACTATCATAAGGGTGGCACGGTACAATACTTGAATTGTCAAGTACTACAACTCTCAAGTGAAGACAAAGCACTTTGACATAGGTGACTTGGTGTTACGAAAAGTAATGCCCAATACCAAGGAGGTCAATAGCGAAGCCTTAAGGCTAAATTGTGAAGAATCATACAAGGTCACCAAAATTGCTCGCCCAGTCACCTAGTACCTTGAAGATATGGACGGGAATAAGATCCACCATCCTTGGAATGCTAAACACTTGAAAAAGTACTTTCAATAGAATGTAATTCAAGGTTCTTAAAAGTTAGTAATAAAAGTTTGTTTTTTCACTCTTTCAAAAGCTCTCTTAATGTAAGCTCTATTCTAATGATTTTATTATAATGCAAAAAGCTTAAATTGGGGAGTATATAAAGAGAGAAAGAATCAATACTAAAAAAAGCTAACATTCCATTAAAAAATTTCAAAGTAAGGGAAAGAAAAAAACAAGTACTCAACAAAACAAAGGTACATAGAAAAAGTTCTACTTCAAAGATAAAAGAAAGAAAAAAAAAAATTCATGAAGCATTTCCAGGACCACGCCTACTCGAGCTTGGTGCTAAGTCCAGCTTGGGCAGGGTCAAGCGTGGTGGAAGGAGCCCAAACTGGAAGGTCATTTTCTGGGACACCTTGGAAGAGGCGAGAGTCGTAGTTGTGTACTGGATCATTCGGCAACCCAGACTCAGAGGCTGGAAGAGAAGGGTAAACTGCCCTCTCGGTTATGGTAGCACATAGCGACTTAAAAAGTGGAAGTAGATTCTCATAGATGACACCTTCCTGGATACGGTCAAGGCCAAGTTTATGGCCATAAAGGCAGAAAAACCCTTCATCAAGTTAGCC
>JBBMEG010005175.1:4379-22443 GCA_037832605.1 Cyclanthera cordifolia | reverse complement strand
TAGATGACACCTTCCTGGATACGGTCAAGGCCAAGTTTATGGCCATAAAGGCAGAAAAACCCTTCATCAAGTTAGCCAGGTAATAAGCATTCTTTAGCTTTTCTTTAGTAGCAACTAACTCTTGACGAAGCTGAGTGATGATAGATAAATCATCATTATGAACACGAGCAGCTGAACTTTCGGCTGCCTCAGTGAAGGTCTAAAGGTCAGCCAAGGCAGCCTCTATAACACGCCGAACCTAAGCTAGTTCCCATTTGAGCTTGTCAGATTCAAAGTCAATGAGAAGCGTGTATAAAGCAAGTCCTCCGATAAATGTCGTGAAGCTTAAGCAAAGTGTGCAAATGCATGTCAAAGAAAGTAAAAGTTAGTTTCGAGACTTACTCGAAAGAATGAAAAAGATCGAAAGGTAACAGGTGTACCTCGTACATCAGACAAGTTCTCCGTTGCATAATATGGGAAGCATCCTAGTTGGAAATGGCATAGGAGGGGAAATAGCATTGTTATAGATGGTGCCGTTTCCGTCATAGTGCATATCAGCCCCAATGTTCAAGTCCTTAAGAAGCACAGGAAACGGGAGATCGTCCTCTTCGCCATGTGGAAGATGAACCTCTGAGGTAAGGTCCAACGTTTCATTGGTGGGAGGCTTAACAGAAGAGTTGGAGGGGCAGTAGAATTCTGCATCAAAGACACGCCTCAAGGTAGACTCATAGTCAACAGCCACTGAAAACCACAACAAAAATGTTAAGAGCCGTGAAGCATCAACCCATGAGGCAGAAACTAATCAAGGCACCAAGACATGGATCTTCATACAAATATGGGGAGCCCGGTCGACGTCATGAGGCATAGCAAACTCTGGAAGAAGGCTGTAAAGAGTCAAAGATTTAGTGGTCAAGTACTACGCGCTATGAATAATCGAAGTTGGAAAGGTCATGACAAGTCATAAAATCTCAACACCCGAGAGCGGATGGTAAGCTTCTTATGTAGTGCACAAAAAAAATAAAGTGTTAGTAAAGTTTTGATAGCAAGTGTGCAAGGTGGAGCAAGCGGAAGATGTACCATAAGTCTCGAAGATAGTGAGAATGGTTATCGAGGCGTCAGCACAAAGAACACTTCAAGAGCCACTTGCAAAGAACCACCAGTCACGTCAAGATTTTTGGAAGTTGGGGCAGGAGACCAATGTAGAAAGTCGACATCGTGGAGTAAGGTAGCATCCCACCGCTACATCGGGGTGTTGACAAAAGTGGTACAAGGAGAGAAGGTTCTGAGCATTGAGGGAACCTTCAAAGCCAGCGTACCCCCAAAGACTGTGAACCCCAAACAACACGTTCCAAGTGTAAGTGACCACCTGTGCCAGAGCTAAATCCGCCATGTACAAAAATTCCTGAAGTGAAGGAATTAGAGGTAGCCGAACACCTCTCTCAAACATGGCCGTGTAAAGCGCCACCTCTGTAAGAGTAGGAGTATTGTAGTCTTCATCAACACCCGATATCCCAAGCGTCACGTTGGAAGAAATGTGTTAGTTCGTCCTTAATTTATCTAAGTCACATCGGGCAAAGACCAAGACAACTGGCTCAGAGCTGGATCCAACCACCTACGCTCAACACCGAGTTTTTTTTTTGGAAAGAGGAGGCCAAGGTAGGACGAACCTCATTCTCGTAGTTGAAAGATAAAGCCATGAGTGAGATTCAACGAACGTATCTGCAAAAAGTCAGAAAATTTATAACAAGTGCTAAAAGTAGATGAGTCCCTAAGAACGGAATCTACTTAGCCAAAATTTCAGGAAAAAGTTCTAAAAGTAGGCGAGTCCGTAAGAAGGGAACCTATTTAGTCAAATTTTAAAGAAGGGTCAGAAGGTGGACAGTCTCTAATAAGGGAACCCAAGTGACCAAATTTTTTTAAAAGTATTAAAAAGTGTCAAGACTCTGAAAAGAGGGCACACTTAATACCAATAGCCAAGTTGGAGGCTTATTTTCAAAAAATTGGATAAAGTACCTACAAAGGTGGCAAGACTCCAATAGAGAGCTAACTTTGAAAGAAGGTAAAATATAGAGGCTTACTTTATGCAAATTCAAAAAGTACCTAGAAAAGGAGGCAAAAATTACAAGGCAAGCCTACTTTGTACCAGAATTTAGCAAAGTATAAAAGCTATAAAAGAAGCCTTATGCAAAGCCAACAATTTCAAAAATATATACATTAAAGGTGCTAAAATTTCAAAAAACGTGTCATAGTTAAGGCCAATAAATTTAAAAAAGTACACATGTATGGACAAAAAATCAAAAAAAAAAAAAAGTACATACCTAAACGCCGGTTTCCAAAGAAAATACTTTGAAAATTTCTAAGTCCAAAAAAGTCTCCCCCAAGGCCAAAAAATCGTGAATGGCAAAGTAGGGGGAGAAGTTTGAACTTTAAGAAAAGTTCAAGTTATGGAAAAAATTATTCAAAAGAAAATTTTCTGAAATAAGGACATATTCCTTAAGAGAAGATATGATTTTTTGGATATAGAAATATTATTTAGAAAGATATATTCTTGATAAAGAATATGACCTATTTAATATAAGAAAAATACTTCAAATTTATATTTTCCATGAACTTGAATTTGGCTTCTTAAGAATGAAATATTTTCTTAAAAATGAGAAGTATTATTCCATAAGAAAGAAAATCTAAGGCACATATTACTATTCAAATGCCGGCAAAAAAAGTAAGTCAAAAAATGAATAGTGGAGGTAATGTTATAGAAAAATTATTTCTTGAGATATCCAGTAAGGCTGAGACCTCTCGAAAACACCTGAAGCGAGACCTTGACCCCTAGAGGGTCTGCCAGGGAGACCTTAACCCTCGAGGTCGGCCATGGAGGCCTTGACCCTCGGGGGTCGACCAAACCCTTTCCGACCCCCACCCCTAGAGTCGCCTAAACAAGGCTTTGACCTCCAGAGGGTCGGCCAGGGAGGCCTTGACCCTTGAGGGCCGGCCAAGCTCTTTTTGGCCCCCCCGGGGGTCGACCAAACAAGGCTTTGACCCTAGAGAGTCGACCAAGGAGGCCTTGACCCTCGGGGGTTGGCCAAGTCCTTTCAATCCCTCAAGGGTCGTTCAAACAAGGTTTTGACCCCGATGTGTCATTCAGGGAGGCCTTGACCCCTCGGCGGTCAGTCGAGCTAAATCTGACCCCTTAAGGATCAGCAATGGCGACCTTAACCCCTTAAAGGTCGGCCAAGGCCATTCCGCCCCTTCTGAGGTTGGCCAAAGTAGGTGAAAACCCACAGGGTTGGCCATGGAGGTTTGGAATCTCCTATAGACGAGTCGAAGAATTCCAAGTAACCCCCAAGGACCATTGCAGAGTAAGGTAGTCGTGGCCAGTAGTTACAACGAGAAGGCCTAGATCCACAAGGATACACCATGGTGAGGTTAAGACTCTCCCGCAGGAGTCAAACGAGTCCAAAGTAACGATTGGATCTGCTGATAATGGCCAGGAGTTACACTGAGAGGGCCAGGATCCCCCTTTAGGGGCGAGCCATGAAGGTAAGGACTCGTAAGGGTTGACTGAGACCAAAGCCAACCTCCAAGGAGATTAGTCGAGTAAGCTAACCCAAGTGGGTCGGCCATAGAGGTTAGGACTCTCTTGTGGACGAGTCGACCAAGTCCAAGTAACACTCAGGGATGGTTCACTTATTGGGTGAAGCGTCCTAGGGTTACATCGAGAAGGCCAGACCCTTAAAGGGTCGACCATGGAGGTGAGGACCTGCAAAGGTTGACCGAGTCCAAGTAACTTCCAAGTCAAGATTGTTACACTTCAAAGGGTAATGGTCAGGAGTTATGCCGATATTCATTCCCAGCTTAATGGCAGACGTTTCTAACGACCGACCATTAACTCACCATTAAGTGAGCCATATCAATTACAAGACTGCTTGCTATAAGAAGTTAGAGCATTCTCCATATCAAGCTAAGTTGAACTACGCTAACAATCCCTATAAGCTGTTCTAAGTTCCAAAGTACTCTAAAATACTCTCCTAAAGCTCTTATTGACTTAGGCATCGGAGGGCCTGTGGCTCACACCACACTGGTGTGCCTAAAAATTGTTTTTTTGTAGGCTTCTTGTACTTGGTAATACAAATCCTACCGTTGATATCCGTTGACTATTTTTCGATATCAACAGTAATTATTTTGAAATATAAGCTTCGCATACACTCTCGTGTATCCAACTAAGGGAGAATTTGTTTTTTTTTTTTTTATACAAATTGGAGATGGACTATAAACCTTACATAAAGGGCACCACTGCTCTAAGATAATTTTCAAAATCGAACTCGATTACTATTAAATAATAAAACCAATCCGCCACCTATATATCTTTTCATTGAGAGAAATTGTTAAAACCGGTTTCTTTTTAAAAGAATTTGTCATTATGGGTCTTTAATCAAATATATTGTCTTTATGTGCTTTTTTTTTTTTTTTTTTTTTTTTTTTTTTTTTTTTTCCCTTAAGTGACAACTATAATAAAACCCTCCTCCCTTCAATTTTTTTTGTCGGTAATGATTTTACCAAAGACATCACCACTTCGAGGATAAAATTTGTCTTTTATTTTTCTTAAAAAGAATTAATTTAAATAAACGTTTTTAAAAACGATATAATAACTAAACAACTCAAACAAATAAAGTATTGATTGTTTCCAAATTATTATTTTATAAATATATTAATTTCGATCTAATTATTGAATTTTAATACATTTTCGGTAAATTATCAATTTAGTTCCAATAGTTTGATTAAAGCTAGAATGTATTATTTATGGTTTCAAAATCTAGACTTTAGTTTTTATGGTTTGGAAAAATCTACAATTTAGTCTCTATGACTTGAAAAATTAAAATTTAGTTCCTAAGGTTTGATAAAATCTTAAAAATAGTCCGTCATTCGTAATTGTTGGTGAATAAAATATGTAAAAGTTAGTTATTTTTGTGTATAATGATAAGAATGTGTAATAAGTAATTAATTGGAAAAAAACATAATTCATACATCACATTTACATACTTAATTCATTTACTATTTACGAATAACATGAACTATTTTTTAGGTTTTATCAAACCATAGAGACTAAGTTCTATTTCTCCAAACCATAAGGACTAAATTTTATATTTCTCTAAACCATAGGGACTAAATTCTATATTTTTCTAAAGCATAGGAACTAAACTCTAACTTTCATGAAATAATAGGGACTAAATTTATAATTTACCCTTCATATTATTGAATCTATTTTCATCGCACAATTATAAATATTGAATTCACTTTAACAGTTTCAACATACAATTGGGGTGGTTTAGATGACATATCTAAATAGTAGTTAGTTTAAGTATTTAAATGAGTTGTTATTTTTGAGTGATTAGAAGTAAGGATTGTAGTAATAGCTCATTTGGATTAGAATTTTGTGGAGTAGTTGTAGTCAATAAGTCAGTTTGGATGTAGATTTCTATGAAAGAGTTAACTGTAATAACTCTTTTAGATGTAAATTTTAGCAGAGAAGTTATTTGACAATAGCTTGTTTGGATTTGGATTTTGATAAAGGAGTTGTAATGTTTACTTTTTCTTAATTTTATTTATGTGAGTAATCTTGTATTAAATTTTGTGTTTCATTTGTACATATCTTTCATTTTCATAAATATTTGTCACTTTGTTTATTAGTATTATTTTGTCTCGGAAGTTTTTTTAAAATGTCAAATTTATTTAAGTAACGTTAACATTTTGTAATTTGCAAATATATTCAATTATGTAATATTTATCAATCGAATAATTAGTATAAACTTATGGTTTGTTCGTAGGTTATACTATTATTAGTTAAAACATCACGTTTTTAACAATTCTATCAAAATTGACATTCAAAACGTGCTAAAATCTAATCAAAATCATATGGTACAATTTTGATTGTAATATAATTTTAGTTCATAAAATCTAAACTTTCAAATGTTAAATTTTAGTTAATTTATATACTTTCGAATTTGTTTTATATGGGTGCATGAATTTTCAAATATTATTTTTTAAAAAAATATATTTTTCGTAACAAAATTAACTGTTTTTTTTCTATAAATTTTAGAAATATGTTTGTATTTGTATTTACTTATATTAAAATTTTTAAGATTATTGAATCTAGTTTCATTAATATAAATGTCAAATTTACCATAAATACTAAATTTTAATTTTTTTTATTTTATATAATAACTTTATAAAATATTAAGTGCAGAATTCATAACAATTTTTGTTAGTTCAATAATGTGACGAAAAATTAAATCTCTAATCTTTTACCTTTTTGATTCATGGGTAATGTCGTAAAGTTTATAATGTCTGTATATATAAATGATAAAATCATATATATTATAAAATTATTTTATTTAATAACTTAATAAAAGTATCAATCATATATTAATCTACATTTAATTATTAATCCACATAGGTACTCCGCACGAAAAGTTAGAAATGATTTTGAAATGATGAGTTATTTTAAATGATTTTGAAATGATGAGTTATTTTAAATGATTTTGAAATGAAAAATTATTTTGAATGATTAGAAATGAGGAGTTTATTTTGAGTGATTAAAAATGAGGAATTATATCGAAGAATTACAGTCGTTCGTTTGGATGTAGGTTTTAGAGGAGGATTTGTAAATCCTTATATCTAAATACAAATAAATTAAACATTTCAAACATCCTTTCAGGTATATCAATTTTAATATGTAAAAATATACGAGAAAAACTCAACCTAACTTGATATTACTATTGTAATAAAATTTATGTTCCATCTACCCATTTCATAAATTGAAAATAAATTTACAAGTTGGACTTTTTAAAAAATAAAATTGTATTAAAAAGGGTTATAAAATAGTATTTAAAAAATGCACAATTTTATTGAACCATTTTTCATATTTATTAGGTTATTTTTGATGGCTCAACCGTAAATCTTGAGTCCACTCAAATTGTCTAGCAGAATGAAATAGATTCATTTTACAACGTAAAAATATACCAGAAGAACTTAAAAAAAGAAATCCCCAACCTAGGTTGATATTGCAGTTATGAAGTTTTTGTTTCATCGATTATAAATTGAAAATTAAATTTACTACGTTTATCAAAAAAAAATATTGTATTTAAAAGGTAGTAAAATAGTATTTAAAAAAGTGAAAACCCAAAGTTGATATATATATATAAAAATAGTAAATAAAGATATATTTTTAGTTCAATTAAAGTTTTAAAAATTCATTTTACAAATAAAAGCAAAATATATTTTTTAAAATAAAAATTTAAATATTGATTCATAACCTTTTTATAAAAAAAATACTATTTTTCTATAAATTTTTATAAAAATCTTTTAATTAAAATCTACAATTTGAAAATAATTTATGCGATTAAAGAGACGATATCTTTTATAAAATCTTCATCATAAGTGGAATGGTGAAAAAATAAGGAAGGAATTTTATCTTTTTCCTTTCCGACGTTCATTCTCAGCACACCAAACGTATTATAAAGAGGTGTTTTGGATCTTGGGTTGATGAGAGAAGATGAGAGGAAGAAGAGAGAAAGAGAGAAAAGAAGATGGAATGACGTAATTCAAGAATATAAAGTATTTGTTCCAGGATTGATATTTTATAGAAGAGATGTCGGATTTTTTTTTTTTGGATATTTGTGTTCAGGAGAAAATATGATTATATAAGAATAAACACTTTTAGTAGAGGTAAAATGATACTTGATTATTCAATTCACAATGATGACTATTTATACATGTAATAAGCTAGCTACATGAGGCTAACTAAGAAGAAATTGATTAAAACATCCTAACATCCTAACAGCTTAACAACGGTTAACATTAAAATTAAAATAAAAAACTTCTTCTTAACAACTATATCTAATATCTACCCATCAAGATGGACTACGTATATCAGTGATGCCCATCTTGGAAAGTAAAAAATAAAGTTGTCTGATGGCAAGAGGTTTTGTGAATGCATCTGCCAGCAGAGATTGAGATTCAACGGGTAATAAGCGGATTGTTTTGTCTTGTACACGATCTCTGACAAATTGACAGTTCGATTCAATGTGTTTCGTTCGTGAAATATCAGATTGGTAGTAATGTGCATTGCTGATTTGTTATCACAATAGAGTGGTGATTGCTCAAGTGAAATTTGGAGCTCATTTAAGAGAGAAAAAATCCAAATTATTTCACAAGATGTAAAGGCCATTGCACGATAGTCAGCTTTAGTAGAAGATCTTAATATTATTGTTTGCTTTTTTGACTTCCAAGAAACCAATGAACACCCAAGGAACACATAATATCCTGTTGTAGATCGTCTGGTTCGGGACACGATGCCCAGTCAAAGTCAGCAAAACATTTTAATTGAAAAGATGAGGATGTTGATAGAAAGATGCCTTGGCCTCGACTTTGTTTAAGATATTTAAGTAGGTGAAGTGCACCAGTCATATGTTCAACACATGGTTGAGATACGAGCTGACTAAGTCGATTAACAACGTATGTAATAGTCGTCCTATTAGACATCGATAAGAAGTAGCATCTTTTAGGACTGTATAAGCATTGTGTTGTAGTTTTTTAGTTGGGTTCATGGCTGTCTCTTCGGGTTTAGCTCCCAGAAGACCATGATCTTTAAATAATTGTGTAGTATAAGGCTTCAGTTTTAGAGATATACCTGTAGAAGTTCTTGCAAGTTCAATATCAAGGAAGAATTGTAGAGAACCAAGGTCTTTTAGCCAAAAATGCTCATCTAAGTTGGCTTTTAAAGTTGAGATAGTATTAGAATAATCACATGTGATGATACCATGTACATAGACAAGTAAGGCTATAAAAGAAGAACCTAATCCTTTGATGAGGAGGGAGTAATCTGATTTTGACTGTATAAATCCAAGGAGTATTAATGCTTCTGAAAACTTGGCAAACCATTGTCGGGAGGCTTATTTCAGGCCGTATATAGATTTATGTAATTTGCAAGCTAAATACTGACCTAATGAGGCTTGGAACCGAGCTGGAGTGTAGCCTAGAGGGAGGTCCATGTATACTTCTTCCAATAAATCTCCATGGAGAAACACATTGTTCACATCCTGCTATATAAGTGACCAATTCATTAACATTGCTAAGGTAAGAAGGACTCGAATAGTTCCCATCTTAGAAACAGGTGAGAAGGTTTCTAAATATTCGAGACCTTCTTGTTGTGTGTAACCGTTGGAAACAAGTCGTGCTTTGTAGCATTGATGGTTCTATCAGACTAGTGTTTGATCTTGTAGATCCATCGACAGAAAATTGACTCTTATGTACTTGGTATAGAGACAACACTCCAAGTGTTATTAGTTTCCATTGCTTTCAACTCCTCTGTCATGGCTTGCCTACAGTGTAGTTGAGATTTTGCTTGATAATAGAACTTTGGTTCATAATTGACAACAACTACTTGTAACGAGAATAAACGATATCGAGTGAAAGTTTGTCATAAGAAAAGTAATTTTGCACTGGGTATCGCGCGGAAGTAATGGGAGATGACTCATCATCTATCAAACTTCAATGATATTGTTGAAGGTAAGAAGAAGGCTTAGTTGCTCGAGAGACTACCTTCTACAGGAACTGATGTAATGCCAATTTGTTGAAAAATATTTGAAGTATCAAAATCAGGGCTGGAAGTATCACTGAGCTGGATATCTGGATTTATAGGCTCTGAGATGTCATAGAGCTTATTATCTGAGTTCATATGTTCAGAATGGTCATATCATTTGATGGACTTAAATCTGAACTATGTGAAGGAGAATCAGGAAGAGATGCTGTTAAGAATGTCCTGATTGTTCATTTGATAAATCAGTATGCTCCTTAACTGCATAATCTGGTATTACCATATTGGTTTCATTTGACAGAATAATATTGTGCATCAAAATGACTTGTTCTTGCTAAGAAGTTACTTTGTGAAATGGAAAAATAGTTTCATGAAAGATTACATCCCTTGAGACAAAGAAACAAGCATTTTCAGCATCATACAACTTATATCCTTTCATCCCAAGTGGATAACCAACAAAAACACACAACATTGCTCGAGGTTCATATTTTGAGTGATGATTAGCAATCATAGATGCAAGACCAAGGGAACCAAAAACTTTTAGGATGGAATAGTCAGAAGTTTTATTGTATAAGAGCTAATAAGATGTTTTCCAAAAAGCAAAGATGTGATTAATGAGATAGAACGATGAAAGAATGCAATCTGACAAAAAAGATAAGGGAACACGAGATTGGAAGAATAAGCCTTTTGCTACATTAAGAATATGTTGATGTTTACGTTCTACTACGCAATTTTGTTAGAGACAAGCAACACACGAGAATTGGTGAATGACTCCATTGTCTTTGAAAAATTTATCAAAGAGTAATTCCGGGGCATTGTCAGAATGAAAAGTTTTTATAGTTTTTCCATATTGAGTATATACATGTTTGAAGAATTGAGGTACTATAGTTAAAACATCTGACTTTGCTTTGAGCATATAGACCCAAAAAAAATGAGTACAATCAGCAACTATTGTAAGAAAAAAAAATGATTAGAATGGTAATGGGTAGTAAAGGGACCTCATATATCAACATATATTAAATCGAAAGAAGCAAGAGACATATTATTATTTGATTCAAAAGAAAAGAATTTTTGCTTTTCCAATAGGACAATCACTACATGGTCTAGAACTCTTACACTAGAGTGATCAAAAGAAAGAACATTTTTAAAGGAATTTAACCAAGAACAAGATGATGCCCTAAAAACATATGCCAGAGATCCATCGCATCAACTCTAATACAAGAAAAAACATAGAAGTTTAGCATATGCAGATTGCAAGGTTCAAGAAGATAAAGATCATTTTGCATTCTACCCTTGCCAATTATCCTCGAAGTGTGACCCATTTCATGAATTTGACAACATTCATCTGAAAAAATAACTTTAATTTGTGGAATAGTTTCAATTTGCTTATTGAAATAAGTTTTGAACTAAAAAGTAGGTATGAAAAATACATTCTGCATCAGAAAATTACCCAAAATTTTCACAATACCAGTATGTTTGATAATGAATTTTGAATTGTCAAGCAGTATAACAGTTGTGACGTCACACAAAGACAAAGATATAAATAACTCCTTATGGCAGCATATATGAACCGCAACTCCACAATCCAGAATCCAACAAGTAGGAGATATGGAATGAATATTTCGAAAATTATTCAGATAGTAAGAAGACATACCGACAATATGAGGAACAATGTCATCAGCAGGAGTTTTACTCAAAGCCAGACGAGATTGCAGTTGTGTCAATATGGAATGACACTAAGCTATATCATTCGTGAGTGAAACTTGTTCCGAAGCGACTTTTGTTGGCATCGTATAATTATCAACATTGGTAGAGGCAACAATATGGGGAGTATGCCATTTTGTTGACCTATTATTGGGCTAGTATCCTAGTGGATACCCGTGAAGTTTATGGCAATGATCGATGATATGACCAAGACGTCCAGAATGTGTGCAGTGAGGTCTTTTTTTTTTGTCGAGAGCCATTAGAACTACTAGAGTTAGTCGACAGAGCAACTGTAGCCGAAGAAGGTGTATTCGAAAGAATTGGTAGAGCCCTTTGTTGTTCTTCTTGCATTATTAAAGAAAATGCTTTACTTACATTTGCAGCAGGATCCATCAGTAAGATTTGAGCTCAAGAATGGCCAAAAGATTCTTTGAGACCTATTAAAAAGTTATTAAAAAATCTTGCCGAAAGAAATCTTTAATAGCTTTTCGTCCACCACAAGTACATAAGCCGCAAGAACAACTTGGGCGATATGTGCTGAATTTATCCTAAAGACCTTTCAAGGTGAAAAATAGGTCTTGATAGTTTGTTATTTTTTAGTTAAGTTACCAAGACTGCGCTTCAACTGAAATATTCACTACAACAAAAATAGCTTTAAGCGACAGAGGCTACGACGATGGATAAACATTGCGTCGCTTTATATCTCCTACAGAGACAAAACAAAAGCTCCATCGCCGTAGCCCGAGGCTACAGCGACAGAACACTCTTTCCATCCCCTTAGCTACTCAGCTTAGTCGACAAAGCATTTGCCTGTCAACGTACATCGAAGCAAATGACGTTCCGTCGCTGTAGCGCCAGTCAATGGCGACGACAGTTGGCTTCCGTCGCTGTAGCTTTGGATTACGGCGACGCAGCCTCTCGTCCGTCGCTTCAACCTTAAGGGTTTATTTCTGAAAACGGCTCGACTACGGCGACGGATCCAAGCTGCGTCGCCGTAGGTCCCCCAAAACCTTTTCATTTTCCCTCCGAAAATCACAAATGGCGGAAAAACGAAACGCTAAGGCAACGGAACCTTAAAATTGCGTCGCCTTAGCCTTCAGACTAAGGCGACGAAACTTCTTCCGTCGCCTTAGGTCCCCTCACAAAGTTTCATTTTCCCCCTAAAAGCGAAAATGTGGGGGGGGGGGGGAACGCAAGGCTACGGCGACGGATTCTTGTAACATCCATTTTATTTTTTTTAGAGGCTAAGGCGACAAAGCTTATTTCCGTCGCCTTAGCCTCTATTACAGAACAGACAATCGCCCTTTTTTTTCATTTTCTTGCTTTCCTTCTCCTCAAACCCTAAAAAATTTCTCAAAATCTCACCCCCACCACCGCCGCCGCTCTCCTCCGCCTTTGCTTCTTTGTCATCTCCAAACTTCTAACTCGGTATTGCTTAGTTGTGAGTTCTTCTTAATTATAATTGTCAATTTGTTTATGCTTATTGAAGTGTTTGGAATCTGATTTCATAATGTTAGAGTTATTTTTTTCGTTGGCAAGAGTGGATAATGAATTTTGTTGAACATTGTTATCTTATTTCTTGATCTAAATAATGATGATTAAGAAAAATTATCTTCAATCTATTTTTGTTTATACTTGTTTTGAGATTTTTGTTACAATTCTTTTTCTTTTGTTTTCTTTTTGTGCTTTCTTCATACCATAGATAACTTGAGTATATTGCCATTATGTTTTTAGTAGGCATTTGTTTGCTAAATTGGGTGTATTGCTATTAATTTTTTACAAAGAGGGGTTTGTTTGTAATAAAGAAGTGAAAGGATTTATAAAATCAACAAAATTGAAATGGAACGCAACCAGTGAAAATCGGTTTAGTTCATTCGGATTTTCAATTCTTGGAAGCGAAAACCTAACCGATGTTAACCGGTTTTGGAAAACCGATCTTCGGTTTAGATTAAGAAGTAAAAACCAAATCAAGCCGACCGATTTAGTTCGGTTCGTCGATTTGAACTGGTTTTTTATATTAACTTGTTTGTTTTTATGGCTATCTTGTAGTAATGCTAGCCTTATTCATACAATAGATGCATTTGTACTTTGTTTATGTTTATGACAGTAAAATATTGAAGAGACTCGACGGTGGTGACTCGTCATCCATATAAAAAAATAAATTTTTTGCTCCAATTTTTAATATTGTTTAAATTTTGTTCTGGCTATCCTGCAGTAAAGATGACTTTTCGAATATATATTCTTTTTACAGGTTCGAAATTTTTGGGTAAATTCAAAATACGTCATCATGTTGTTTCTAGAAATAGTTTAGTTTATGTTCTATTTTCGATATTCAGGTTTTTCTAACATTCATACATTCGAGCTTATTGTAGGCCAAAATGGATTATGCATGGCATCAACATCTCGATCTTGTTATCTCTATGGTGTTTGGAAGTTTTTTTACATTTCAAAAATGTTATCTCAAAATAAAGTTGTAAACTTTTAATTACATTTCATTTCTTGGATATTTGTTTAACATTACTTTGTTTTACATTAAATTTCAAGACTTTATTTGTATTAAATGTCTATATTAATGGAAATGTTCAGTGTTGAATTTTGTTTTGTTTTTCGATTTTGAAGTTATACTTTTTTTAAAAAAACCGAATCACAAACAAAATAATCAATTAAAAAAAGAACAGAATCACCTAAGGTGACAGATGAACTCTGTCGTCGTACACATCTAAGGCGACGGAAACATGCTTCGTCGCCTTAGAAACCTTAAACAAGATAACCTAAGGCGACAGAGGTATTCTGTCGCTGATGGGGACATAACTGCGACGAAATTCTTGTTCCGTCGCTGTGGGCTAAGGCGACGATGATAAGGAGATGTATCTAGCGACGAAACATTTTCTGTCCCCGTAGGCTAAGGCGACGGAAAATGATGGTTAAGGCGACAGATTTTTTCGTCGCCTTAGCCATTGGATCTTGTAGTGATTTGTTGCCCATTTTTCTTTGAAATCGATTTTGTAAATCCAGCTAGATTTCATGCGCAGAATCAGTAAACAAGATGTTGGATGTGATATGTCTTGGAGACGGAATTCAAGATCCAGGAAATGACGATGTTATTGTTTCGAATCGAAGAAGAATGCAGCTCCAATGGGTTTTTCTATGGTTCCATTTACAAAACCATCTTAATTTCGGATTGATAGGGCAAAAAGAAACGATCAAGACCAGGCAACATAATCGTTTTCAGTAAGTAGATCGAAGACAAGAACGAGATTCGAAGTATCAATATGTTGTGGGCGTACGGATTCTGAGATGCCTCTAGGGTTGCAAAAGCAGCATTAGTAGAGGTTGAAGATGAACCAATAGGGAGATCAGTGGTCATCGCAGAATAAAGGTAGATGAAATCAAAGGGAAAAAAGAGAAAATATGCAGAAGAAAAAGTTTTCTCTGATATCATATAAGGACAAACACTTTTAGTATAGGTAAAATGATACTTGATTATTCAAATCATAATGATGACTATTTATACATGTAATAACCCAGCTCGCTAGGAGGCTTAATTACTAAGAAGAAACTAATCAAAACTTCCTAACAGCTTAATAACCATTAACATGAAAATTAAAATCAGAAACTTCTTTTTAACAAATTATATTTTTTATAGTTTACTTTAGATGAAATTTTATGTAATAATGGAGAGAGGTTAAGAAGGAGTTAGAAAGAGGTTCCGATGGACTAAAAATAAATAAAAGAATTCAACTATGTTTCTTTCCCATACTCCAAATCCAAACAGTCTTAGATGTCTATGATCCGTACGTATATAGTCATATGCATTTTGAATATGCGTTGGAGATGGTTTAAGAATGTGTGACGAAGGGAGACGTAATTTTAGATGTTGACATGACAAATATATGTTTTTATTTTACTCTTTTTTAAATATTTTTTTAGGCTCTTTCACTGTTAATGTTGGAGAGGAGATCTATTCGGAGAGATTTGATAAATTGATGTGTCCCCATATCCCAATGCGACAACAAATTGCAAAATTCACATGCTTTTTCTTTCTTCTTTTCTTTTCCTTCAGCGGGAGAGGAGAAGAATCCTGCGAAAGTTAACACCTTTTATGTAACAACTAATTACTTTTTTCCAAGTGGGAAAATTAAATAAATGAATCTGGGTCAACTTTGTTGATTTGAGTTCTTACTTCACACTTGTGGAATTCACATGCAACAAAACAATGATCTTGCAAATAAATGGTACAAAAGAACGGTCACTATTCATTTAAATTATGGAATTTTTAAGATGAAATTATGGATTCTTCGAAATTTAGTGCCTTTATCTGATTTGGAATTCTTGATTATAATTTAGTTGGTTAATTTTTTGCTTTTAGAATAAAAAATGATGTTTGATTTGTAATATTGTAACCATGGAATGCAATCCTAATAAATTATTTAAAATAATAATATAATAAGGAAGATTATTTATCAATTTTTGGCTTTAGTTTTACGATAAAACTACATGTGTACATAGGTTGAGTTTGGTACCGATTTTTGAAAAATTTTGGACCAATTCAAAATTTTGGATTTGTCCATTTTCAACCAAACACATATATTTTCGAATCGGATTGGATTGAGTTATTGAGTTTATTTTTTCAACTCAAATATATATTGTTTTTATACAAAATCAACATAATAACATTTATAAACATTAACTTAAATTTATATCATTACATATACATTATAAAAACTATTTAAAAGATTTTTGGCGAATAATTAAAATTTTAAAAATAATAATTAAATAAAATAAATATAAGCATATATAATTATGTTATATGTAAAAAATATTTTTTAAACTTAATAATAAATTCAGGTTAATTCGGGTAAACCCAAATTAATTTTAGATAAACTCAAGAGCCAACCCAATCTATGAAGGTTTCATTTATTTGAACCCATCTCAACCCGTCAAATTGGGTTCGATTGGTTTGGGTTGTTGAGTTTTTTGAACTGTGATAACCCGATTTTAAACCGTAAGATTAACCCGAGGTGTAAAGACAATGCATGGAAAATTCTTAAAAAATTTTGGCTAAAAAAGGAAAAACCACACCTGTAAAAACATAACCTAAGCATTTGGAAAGCTTAAACAGACATCATGAAAAGAAGGTTCGAAACATCCCACAATTCAACAACCACATAAAGAGTGGGGCGCTCGTTTAAAAACCAAAACACATGCCTACACCAAAAATGAAACAAAAATGATGCATGAACAAAACTATACAAAAGAATAGAAAGACTCGACACGCGTCACTAACTAGTGTTTCCCCCTTCGGTCGCCTAGTTGCCTTAGTAACCGTCCTGATATAAACCTACAACTCGGAATGGAAGCCACGGCCAACATAAAACGAAGGGTGAGACGTGAAATCCAGTAAGATAAACCACACGGTTATGTATGCATATAATGACATATACTAACATGTGTTGACAAATCACAACGAACGAAGGGAAGCATCCCAACTCCCGAGAACTCGAGTCGCCTGGCCCAGTGGCCCTGAGACAGTCCTCGAGGACGAGCCTCACTGGCCAATGCCGTGAGTCCTGAAAATCCATTATCCGAACTCTCTCAAGTACAGTAGAGTGCCTACGTGCAAGGGTTAACCACTAGAATCGCCCATGCTATCCTAGGTCCCTTTGGCATGGTGGGGTCACTCCTGAACACATTAGGTACCACGCACAGTGCTGAGCCGACATCGATCCAACGACTGCTCACTGCCTAGCAAGTTTCCGTTTCAACTCTAGCGATGAAGATAATCGACAGATGCTTGATTCCCAATATCGCACCCTATGCACCTTAGATCACTCAACTTGGTTACACATATGGACAACCAAGTTTCCGGCCAATGTCAAGTCCCTGACTGTAGACTATTGACCCTATGGTCAGTCCCACCACACTTCGGGTCGATGTAGCAATCATCGACATAATAAAGTGTGAAGCCGTTTACAACAGTAACCTCTATCCGTCAAGGATCATTAGCTTCGTCCAACCCTACACCCCTATGGGTCGCCCAACCTTATGGTCTACTGCAACCACCCTATGACAGGGAGGAGACGTGCCTAGATCGTATGGTCGACACACTCACTCTATCAAGGAAAATGACTTGAGGAAGCAACAACCAATCTGTCAACAAGACAATTACGAAGAAGTCATGCATCACTTTCTTAAAGTCTTTCAACACATTATTCAATGTTGTAACAACGAGCAACAAACAACATATAATCCACATTCTAGCCTACCAGATCACAAACCACATGCTTTCACATTCAGTAAAGAAATAACGAGCAACAAACATCATATAATCCACATTCTAGCCTACCAGATCACAAACCAATGCTTTCAAATTCTATAAAAAAATAACGAGCAACAAATTTGAAACAAAACGATAAACAAACAAACCAGACAAGAAATACAACTAGTTTAAGCACCAATTAGGGTCCCTTACAAATGAATAGTAGCAGAACGATAGCAGCCGAGCGAGTCCAAAACATCTTAACAAGCTTAGGTATCCTTTCCTATAAGAAACCAAGGCTATCCAAATTAGTGCCGACAACTAAGAAACTCACTTATAACTAACCTATAATCTACCCAAAACTCCTAAAACAAAAGTAAAGCAAAAAACAACGACAGCACACGCAAAGCAAGCTCTGGAAAACTTAAAATCAAGCTAAAACGACAAGCAATATAAAATTTTAGCCCCAACGAAAACGTGAAGTAAGAAACCCTAACAGTAGAGAGGTTTACAGCTATGAAAAAGCCTCC
>JBBMEG010005166.1:0-37283 GCA_037832605.1 Cyclanthera cordifolia | reverse complement strand
ATAAGATAGAAAAATACTAGATATCATAAACTGAAGAGGCGTGGATGAGCCACAATTTTTTATGAGAAATAATATTGTATGAAAAAAATATTTAAGGAAATTATAGTTTTGAAGTATGGAAATAATCTTTCCAAAAAATAAGGAGATAACAAAATAGTTTAAGAATAGCTAAAAAAAATTTAATAGTGATTTTAAAACCCATCGCCATGGACCGTGGTCATGGAAGAGGGAATAGAGAGTTGCACAATAAAAGTAAGATGACATGTAAGAGCACCTCATCATCGGAGCTATCTTCATCCCCATCATCATCTTCATCAGAACTATCATCATTTTTCTTACTGTCAATAATTGAATTAGAGCCACCCTTGTTTGGTTCTACAATCTGCACTTTTTTCTTGGTTCCAGAAGTATCAGGCTTTGCATCTTTCTTTGGTTGTGGCTCTGGCTCTGGCTTACCTGCACCAAAGTAATAGTCTATTTCAATAAAAATCAATGGCAAATGCACAAAAGCCGGCTTCAGGGAGAAAATGAGGGAAAATAACCAGCATCAGAGAGATTACCGTTGTCAATAGCAGCTAGTGGTATATCCTCTTCAGAATCGGTATCTGAAAATGAAAAATAGCACCAAAACAATCTGAAAATTCATTGGTTTTGATGAAATAAAAAGAAAACACATGTTTCTTGATTCAAAAAAAAAATGACAATATTTAGAGAAATAACTTACAAGATGGTTCCTCCGTGGCAATGAAAAAAAAACTAGTCAAGGAAAATCACAACACAATTCAATTCAAGAAATACTACGTAACTTTTTAGAAAACAAATCAATTAAAAACAAAAATTATTTAAGAATTCAGAGAAAGGATATTCTTCTGGGAGGACAGATGTATATCCCGTAAAGTAGACGCTTCCATTTTTACCGTTATGAGATAGCTCAAAGTCTTCGTCAAACACCAGATCAAAAGACACTTGTGGAAATTTCTCTAAGGATAATGTACCCAGAACAAGCTTTTGATTGCCAACCTTGACATATAGAAAAACTTGTTCACTTCCTTTCTTGGACTCTCCAAGGCATGCCTGCAGAAATTACATAATTCAACGAATGCCCACAGATATCTTAGGAACATATCAGCAAACTAGCTCGAAGATGATACCTGCGACAGATGCAATATCTTCTCCTCTCCGGGACTAACCAAGAGAGGCTCTCCAGCTTTAACCTCAGCACCTGCAAGCCATCCATACCACAGAGTCAAGAAAAAACATTCAGCTAGCACCTAATAGAATATACAAAACACCGATGTGCTTAGCTTAGGTACATTGACATGTCAGAGAAATGGTAAAGTGTAGTAACTCCAGCAAATCCATCAAGAAATACCAGGCAGTAGCCACATGGCATACAAAACCACTCTAAATTTCCAGCAGATATTGTTTTCTTGATATTTTGACTCAGCAAGATTGAGATCTATTAGCAACAAGCAATACAATTTACAAATAAATGTGGAAATTGAAATCATCGGGCAATAGCAGCTCCAAATTATTTTTTTTATCGAATCAACCAACAACAACACAGAAAAAATGTAAAGACTACAGTGAAGCATGTTAACTAGAACTCATGTAAATAAGGCTTCGTTTGATAACCATTTGATTTTTTATTTAATTGTTTTAAAAACTTAAACTTGTTCTTACTCAGATTCTCTACAAAAAAAAACACACACACACTCACATCATTTTTTAAGAAAATATTCGTATACTAAACAAGTTCTAACAACCAAAACAAGTTTTTGGAAGCTACTTTTTAGACCTTGTTTTATAGCCATTTGGTTTTTTATTGTTGGTTTTTTAAATTTAAGCCTACAACTAATCAACTACTATTCTAACATATGTTTTTCATTACTTTGATATCTACAATTTACTTATGTTTTTAAAAACCAGACTAATATTTGAAACTTAAAAAAAAACAGTTTTCGAATACTTGTTTTGGTTTATGGAATTTGGTTAAGATTCACCTACGATCTTAAGGGAAGATGAAACAAGCTTAAATTTCAAAATATTAAAACGAAAAACCAAATGGTTATCAAAGAGGTCTTAGTTTTCAAATTTTGGTTTTTAAAAAAATAGGAAAAATTTATGTATCAAATTAAGGAAAACTAAGCTGAACTAGTTAGTTGCAGGTTTTGTTTTTAAAAACCAAATGGTAAAAGGTGCCTATTCCTAAACAATACACTTCAAAATCCAAACAAACCACGTCCATGACCAGGTCACAATATAAGAAAAACAAGTGTAAAATCATCCAAGCACCTTCTCCCTTCAGTATCGTAACATCCAAATTCACGACACATACACATAAATTCCGAATGAGACGAACTAAATAAAACATAAAATCAGTTTCAATAAAAAATAATCCCAAAACAGCATCGGAAATTAAGCGATAGCAACACCCCAGTGCATAAACAGGAATCCTAAGCCCACAAGCTTGTGAGGATTTTTTTTTAAAAAAAAACCACCAATTCGATAGGCAAAATGTACTATTCAACTATTTCTACCGTTGGAATACCTAAACAAGTACCAAAAAAAAAAAAAACAACAACAACAACTTGATTTTGGTGTCGTCTATTATCTTCTTCACCAAACAAAATGATAAATGGAAAGTGGAGGAAAGGAAGGAGAGATGCAAAGGGAAGAGGAAACAATTAAAGCAGAGGAGAAAAGTACCCCAAAACTCCATTGGAGAAGAACAGTGAACAGAGTGGAGTCGCAGGTAGGGTTTTTCGCCTTTCTGTTCTTGTCCCTGAACGAAGGCGAAGAATTGAATTAGCGAATTGCAATCGATTCTTATAATAAATTCGGGGGCACACAATAGACGATGTTATAATATACCGGGTTTGAAGCACGGTTTATTTTAACAAAAATTATGATAAAAATTTAGGATAAAGTGTGTTTAAAATGAGAGTTAGTATAATTGGGATTATGAAAATTTTCCTACCATTTTTTTTTTAAATAACTAAAATTTAGGTTTCAAAATTTATAAATATTTAACAAAATAATTTAATTCAACTTATCATTTATTTTGAATGAGAATAAATTTAATATTTATCTGTTTCAACAAAAAAGTTGATTCTTTTTTAAACTACTATTTAGCATATTTTTGTAAAATTTATAGTTATATGCCAAAAATAAATAAATATATTTTAATTTGAGATTTTTTTTATAAATATTGAAATTTTTATTCAAATAATGTTTTTCATTTAAAAATAAACTTATCTAATTAGTAAAATTTGTGTCAACCAAAACTATAGTGTAGCTTGACATTATTTGAAACGTGGATAACTTAAAAAAAAAATTTTAATGTTTTCTTTTTGTTTAATAAAAATTATTGTACGTATAAATAAAATAGTTATTCCTAATAAATGATAAAAAAAAAAATAAATAATTCATCTTCGTTATATTTTTTTTTAATGAATTATAAAAATTAAATAAACTGGCACGTAAATTTAGATAAATGAATGCATTCATTTAAATAAATTATCTGTTATGATAAACAATTTAGTAAAATTACTCACTTTTAGTTTTGTATATTTTTTATTTTTATTTTTTGAGTTTTTTACATAAATAGTCAAATCATTATAAGTTACACATTTTTTTTAAAGAACAAACAAAACAAATATATTCACAAATTTAGAAAAGAAGAAAACGTTTAAATTTTTAAATACATAAATATCATTTCCGATTTTTATTTAATAAATCTTATTTCGAAGATGTGATTTAACTTATCCATCCTCCTAAATCTGTCTCTTCCAAAAATTAAGTAATTGTTAAGTTTAATGAATGATTTTAAGGACGACGACCAAAATACATGAAATACCATAACAAGTTTTAATGATAATAAAAAATATATTACGAGATTTTCAACACACCCCCTCGATATGGTGCCTCTTTAAGGCTCGCATATCTTGAATCGGATCTCAATTTCATTTTATTGGACCAGGAGTAGTCCACCTTATGTTATATATGGTTGGAGGACTTTCCACCTTACCGATGTGAGATATTACTAGATCCTCAACAAATAATCATGATCTCTTGAACCTTAGTTTACTTATTTGAGAGTTTGACCAAGTATCGAGTCCCAAAACCCGTTTTTCAATGCTAGGTCTCCTTAGGTAAAATCGATGTCATGAGTTCTTTTTAGGGGTTCGTTTAGTGAAACGAGGTATAATTAATGTGTATTTCTTATTTTTACTTGATTAGGTTGTTAAGACGAGTTAGTGGACTTTGCTATGAGCGTCTTGTAAGCATTATAGGTAAGGATTTCTTACCGTAGATTATGTGGACCGTGTATATTATTTGTCTTACCTACATGATATATATTGAGATTGATTCTTATATGCATGTATGTCTGGCTAAGCATGTGGATGTTTAGAATGGCTAGATGATCTTGTTATGACGAATGCGAACTATGATATGTAATGCTTTATGATGATATGTGATAATCTGTTATTGTGCAATATGTTAGTTAGACTACTGTGGTTGTTGCGAAGAGCATGTAGAAATGATATTGTTATGAATATCTGTTTAGTAGTATGAGATGTCAAACTTGTAATTATGATGTTATATAAGTATTTTGACGCATGCTAATTACAGTTTAGTGGTATATGACACGATACATGTAATTAGGATATTACATATATACTTGTTTGTCATGAATGGTCACTTAATGGTATGGGATGTCAAGTAACTTGTCATGACAGATGTTTGGTCAATAGTCATTCCTAGATAGTTCAGTTAGTTTGTCATCATCTAGAGGCAGTAGAGGTGAGACGAATCGTGCCCCCTCATTGTTGAAGATGAAATGTATTTGCTCCCTCCAATAACCAATGATGTGATGTCACATGCCACCTTGGCATAGCCTAGTTCCAGGTCTGCTAGAGTAGGGCCATGATCATAGTGTAAGCCTACTATGAGAGGATCTTTAGCTCCGTTTAGTCTACATCTTTCTCGAGTCTAAGTTAGGCATGTGTGGACCTAGACCAGGACAGTTTGTGCATGCCTACACACTATCGAATTTTTAGTAGCATGGGGTGTATGCGTACACGCTATAGACACTAGGCGAAAGGCTCCCCAAGACAAGGACGCAAGTACATCATTCATTGTTGAGTTTAGAGTCATTAGTTGGGTGAGCACACTTGGGGTCTCACAATATAAACATATACGTGCTTTCCGAGCCATTGACGTGTTCCGTGTGCCACCATATTTGGATGAGTGCACTAAGGGCCTCATAGGAGAGACATAAGTGTGTCTTCGAGTTATGTAACGTATCTCATGAACCAATTAGTGATGCGTTGTGTTTGGGGTTGGTTGAGCGTGTGTTTACTTGTTGGTGTAGATGGACTGTGTATAATGTACCACAATTGGAAGTTTTTACCAGTTATATTATATTCACCCTTATTATGATTTTTCATCAGGCAAGCATGGACTCTATCAAAATTGCTAGCTGAAGAGGAGCTGGCAAAATCATAGGGAGTCATTGCATAGTCGTATATTTACTATTTTGTATTTGAGTCATTTCTTTTGTCATACTCTTGAAGTTGTAGGTAGTTATCTTGAACTAGCTTTTAATTACTTTTTAATATTTTGTAAACTCCGACAAGAGGCTGATTTATTTATGTTTAAATTATTTAAGACGGTTATTTATTTTTGAATAAACGATTTATTTCAGTTGTGTCAGTTTAAATTCATGCATATTAGTAAGAATTCTATCTTATAACTAGTTTAAAAAGTTGGGTCCTTACAGTTTGTTGTGCTGCTTATGCACATACTAAACAAGATAAGCTGGATGCTCGAGCCAAGAAATGTATCTTTGTTGGTTATCCACGTGAAGTTAAAGGATACAAGCTTTAGTCTCTTGAACTAGGAGATCAAAAATATTTTGTTAGCAGAGATGTCGAGTTTAATAAAGAGTCATTTCCTTTGAAAGTGGCATCAAGTACTAAGAATGACATTGTTTCTAAAAGTGTCAAGCAGACGAGTTATAATATTGAATTTTTTTTTGGAAAAGATTATAACACTGCTTCTGCTTCTACATCTGGTGATTATTTCGTCGAGCCATATGTGCATGTCGAAGGTGCACAATCTGATCCTGTTATAGTTGGTCATGAGTAAGAGAATGTTACTGTTAGTTCAGAGGGTGACACGCAGTCGATTGCTCCTTCTACAAATCATGTTATACAGTCTTATCAACTTACTAGAGATGGACAAAAGGCGCTAGTCAATAAGCTCATGGATATGAAATAGATGGTCAACATGATTTAGTTTGTCATTTGAAAAAATCCATCTATAGCCTTAAGCAGTCTTCGAGGCAGTGGAATAAGTGTTTTGACTCGTTCATATCTAAGAATGATTTTGTTAAAAATTCTTTTGACTCTTGTGTTTATAGAAAATCTGTCAGAGTGAATTGCTTCATCTTGCTTTTGTTATACGTGGATGATATTCTAATCACTTCGAGTTGTATTATTGAAACTAAGAAGGTAAAGAATTTATTGAACAGTAAATTTGAGATGAAAATTTTGGGTGCTGTAGTGAAAATTTTGGGTATAGAGTTGAGTAGAGACCGTGACAATCATACTTTGTGCATCAGTCAACCTGAATTTTGACTGATATTGTGAATCGTTTCCATATGGATAGTTGTAGGTTAGTGAAGACTTTGTTGGCTTAACACTTTAAATTATCATCAAATCAGTCGACATCTTAGAAGAAATTGAGGATATGAAAGGAGTTCCTTATTCTAACCTCATCAAGAGTATCATGTATGATATGATATCTTGTAGGTCAGATTTAGCATATTGTATGAGCGTGGTTAGCAGGTACATGAGCAATCCTGGTAAGACTCACTTGGAAGCAACTAAATGGATATTGCGGAATATTAAAGGCTCTGTTTCTAAAGGACTTTTTTGTAGGAGATCTGATAATTCTGATGAGTCAGTCATGACTAGCTACGTTGATTCTGATTTTGCTATAATCATTGATAGAAGGAGATCCCTTACCAAATATGTTTTGCATGATGTTTGACAATGTTATTAGTTAGAAATCTAGTTTGCAGTCTATTGTTGCTTTGTCATCTACTGAGGCTAAGTACATTGCTTTAGTCGATGCTGGTAAGTAGTCCATATGGCTCAAATGTTTGATATCTGAAATGCTTGATTTTAATTGTCTTATTGAATTATATTGTGATAGCTAGAGTGCTCTAGCATTGTCTAAAAATCATGTTTTTCATGATAGAACGAAGCATATAGATGTTAGCTTTCATCATGTTCAAGATTTCATGAGAACGGGTTGTCGTTGTTGAAGGTGAACATAGTTCATAATTCCTATCATCTGAGAGATTCGAGTACCTTTGTGATTTGCTCTACATGAGCAAGTTCTGATTTAGTTTTGTCTAGAGTTATGCTAGTTTGTTGCCCAACTTGGGCAAGTTCTAATCCAGGCCAGTCTGGAGTTTGATGTCATTGTGATATATTCTTCAAAATGATAATTTGTTAATTTTGAATCAAATTCATTTTTTTACCATATGTTAAATTATATTTACCTTAGGATAAAGTTTGGTAAGGTTTTCCTAACAATTGGGAGTGTGTTTTGTATAGCATTATATAAGTTCATAAGGGGTTTTTTTTTTTTTTTTTGAAAGAGTTTGAGAGCCACCATTTGTGTCATTTGAAGTTTCACTTTAACATTGACAATTTTGAATGAGAATCATCTCTACAATTTGAATGTGGATGTAGGGTTAGTTCTGGAACCACTTTAATTCAGTGTGTTGTTCTTCTCTCCTTCATCTCTTCTTTTATTTATCTTCATTCATCTCATTTGGTATTTGATTTTGATTATCGTAACAGTTATAAAATTAAAAAAAAAAAAAAAAAAAAAACTTATTAGTGAATGAGATTTGGAGAACATTTGATTTTAATAATCATATGTGCAATTACAAGTACGAACTAAAAAAAAAAAAAAGTATTGCACAAAACTGTTAAATGCCCTTTATTGACAACAAAGTGCACATATGATTATTGAACACAACTTCTGCCTGGACGATGACGACCTTGGCTTGGCACTAATCGGAGGCGACAAGGCTGCTTGAAGACTATCGAGCAGTTATATAAATTGTCGGACGATGCGAGGCACTAAGGGCTTAGACGCAGGACGACTAGATTTTAGGCGAACAAAAGACGCAGAGAAGAAAGAGATGGAAGGCGATATTTTCGAACAGGGGAGGGAGAAAGAAAATGAGATGTTTGGGGTTTGTTTAGATTTTAGGTTTTTGTGCAATTGTACAATGATAATTAAATGAAGTAACTTTTCATTTCTTTTTCTCTTACTATTTATCTAACACACAAGAAAAGCAAAGATTTATAATTCAGTTAAAAAAAAAGTTAGCAGTAATCATAAGAATGCCCAAAAGCTAATAATTTTCTTGTGTACCCTCTTAGAAATTCTCATTTTCTTCTTTATAAAATGCATGCATTTAATCACTTTCTTCCAAATATTTAAATCAAACCCCAATATAAAATTTAACTCATTTAAGTAACCAAATCCTTACCATAAAATACTTTTATGAAACTAGGAATAATACCTATTTAGTTTATAATAAACCAATCTCTTAATAATTATCTTAATTGATAATTTAAGATATAAATTGTTTAAAAATATTTCAAGCTAATAAAATTCTCAATTTAATTATTAGGAATTTTCGGGTTATTACAAATTATATCATCTATTTTTGTTGATTTTAATTATTTATTAACCTTCAAGGAAGTCTAATGTATTTGTTGTTATGTTTTATAGTTGAGATCTTTTATATGAAATATGAATGTAGAATTTATGGTGGATGACTTTTGATTGGATATTTATGATAATGGTTGGAGATTGTATTTTGTCTATGTATAGTATATGACTAATTTAATAGAAGATATTTGTATTTGCAATGCATTTGATGAACTCAATGACCCAACCCAACCCAATCCGAAATTATAAGTTTGGTTAGGTTGAGTTTTCTCTTTAATTGGGTTAGGTTAGGTTGGGTTAGAGAAGTGACCAACTGAAAAGTTTGGATTTGTCCAAAATTTTCCCTCAATCCTATCCGACTATACCTATGTACACCCCTTGAGAGAGGATTCAATTGTTTATCTTATCTCTCCGAAGTTGATAACGCCAAATTCCGAGCAACGTCTTGAATATGTTAAGAGACTACGCTTTAAAGGCCTAGTAGTTTGTATTTAAAGAACAAATGTTTAATGTTAGAAATATAATGTAATATTTTGGTTATTAATAAAAGTTATTATTTTTATCAATTGGCATTTAATATACAAATGTCATTCAGCTATATCCATTAATTGGATTAATGGTGATACGTTCGAGATTATTTGGATGTACACTTCGACAATTATGTGGGACATACTTGTGTATCCAGTTCCAAGTTAAGAACCTAAAACATATGGATTAAGGCAGGGCGTCTAAGTTCTTGTGACATTGTTGGTACAACCTACTTTGCAAAGATTGCAAACAATCTGATCCTGGTTGTTCATGTACATACATGTGAGTGGTGGTGTCTATGCAAAAAGAAATTTTTTACATAAGATGAGACCAGAAGTATTTTAATCGGTCTAGTCATTTTGTTATAGACTTGTATCAATTACTTCAACTAGAATAATCATATATTGATGTGATATTAGTCTGGAGTAGGTTGTGAACTTAAGTTTTATGAAAACGTATCTTGATGTGCATTAGTGAGAACAGTCAAAAGGCGCTAAGTCAATAAGTCTCCCACGTTGAGGATTGTCATCGTGAGTGGCTGAGAATGCAACGTCACATGAAGAAATTCACGATTTTTGAAGAAGATATAGAGTTATTCCCTTAAGATTGATTTTGAGGCTTGAACGGAGGATACTCGCCTCTCATTAGCCCAAGAGGACACTAGTATGTAGTAGAAATATAAAAAACTTTTCATTAGAGGAATCAGTGGCTCTTAAGAATAAAGATGTAATCACGGGTAGAACGGATTTCTTGTCACAACTATGAATTATGAACAAGCTCGTAAATGATCATGTGGCAAATGACAGATTATATCTGTGGATGTAACTTTTTCTATAGTGTGAAAGAGTTCAACACATGCATTTAGTAGATAAACATGTTGTTAACGAATAGGGATTGGATCCCGAGTCGTTGTAACTTTCAACTTATAAGTCCACCGATCTTCGAGCTAGCTCATACTTGCTGCTGTTTTATTAGAGATTAAATTTGAAAAATTCAATTTCACGAATTAATTAAGGGGACATAATTAATATGAGCTTAAGTTTAATGATTAAACTTAATTATTAATATATTAGATATATTAAGTTAATATTTATTTGATAATTATTTATTAAAAAATGATCAATTAGTATTTGCATATTTGATTCATTTCAGTTTCTAGTTGATTCTCTCATATAAAACTAAAATCGAATCAAAATATTTTGATCTTTTAAAATATCAAATCGAATGATCAAATATTATTTTAATAAACCGAACCGATCCATTAAATCTATTCAGTTGCATCGATTTTTTATTTTTACATACACCTCTAAAACTAGGCCTAGTTTGATTATATTTTTGCAATATTAAATCCTAGTGTAAATACATACCTTGGTCCTTAACATTATAAATAATTTTCAAAAGTTTCATCTTTCATCTTATTTTTATTTTTATTTTTATTTTTTTCAGTTTTCGTCTTAATATTAACAAAGTATCAATTCTTTCGCTTATTTTTTTTAAAATGTCATTATAATTTTCATGAAAAAAAGAAACTGTATCAACATTTTATAATAAAGGTAAATAATGAAATTTTAAAAGAAAAACACAAATCAAATACCTGGTTATTAAGCTAAATATTTATATATATATATATATATATATATATATATCAACAGATAAGTAAGCTCAACTAATTTAAGTATTATATTTTCTTATTGAAAATAAAATATTATATTTGAATAAAAATAAAAAATAAAAATTTCCTACTCTCTCGACTTCAAAAAATAAAATATTATGACCATGACTGTAAAATAGCTTTTGCTTTTAAAGGCTCCTATTTCTGTGCCAGGGTAAAAATACTTTTAGCTTTAAAGTAACCCATAAAACTGCGTAATTTAATGACATCCCACCATCATTTGACGATGACCATCTACATTTACATCCAATCGGTAAATATTGTGGCTTTTAAATAAATAAATATTTTTTTTATTCACTATTTAATTTAACAATATTGAAAGTCTTAATAAATGTTTTGATTTTTAAAATTAGTTTTTTTTTTTTTTTGGAATATTTCTCGACTGTCCCTCGCATATTTATTCAAATAAAATTTTAACCATTTACATTCAAAACATGACGATGAAAATATTTTTTAATAATTTTAAATTTGCTCCGCATGATAATTAATACAATCAAATAATATATTCTCGCAACAAATTACGGATCCACTTGGAAAAAAAAGCAATAAAAAAATTAAATGAGTTCAATCGTAATAATCACGTGTAACTTATAAATTTAGTTCTTATGATTTCATGAAAGTTGGGGTTGTTTAAAAATTTAGACTTTAATCTCTATGATTTGAAAAAAAATAGAATTTAGTCCATATGGTTTGGAGATATATAAAATTTAGTTCATATGGTTTAAAGAAATATAATTTAGTCATTATGATTTGATAAAACCTAAAAAATAGCTCATGTTATTCGTAAATCGTAAGCGAAGTCAGTATGTAAATATGATGTATGAATTATATATATTTTTTCAATTAATTACTTATCTCACTCTCTCATTCTAGACCACAAAAAAAGGTAACTTATACGTATTTTATTCACCAACAATTACGAACTATGGACTATTTATTAGATCTTATCAAACCTTAGGGATTAAATTTTTATTTTTCGAACAATAAATACTAAATTGTAGATTTTTCAAATCATAAGGATTAAAGTATAGATTTTCAAAATAGGGACTAAATTATAGCTTTCATCAAATCATAAGAACTAAATTTATCATTTATCCCAATAACTACTTACCTTGTTGAAATTTGAAAAATTGTTGAAACTTATAATTTTCAACAAATATATATAATACATAAAATATAATTTAGTGCAACGCTCGTAATCCGAGTCATTTTAGCATGTTTTGTCCTCACACATATATCCTAGAAAAATTCGTAGGAGGTCACCAAATCTAAGACTACTTCAACCTAACTCAACTCATTTACGGACGAAATTCAATTCATTTGTGGACATAACTCAACACAACCAACTCACTAACCTATACAATCTTATATGTTTGGGCAATCAAAAATATGTATTTTCAAATTGAATTTGTTGAGTAAATATATCGTTTTTATTTTAAATTCAAACAAAAAATCAATCTAATAAAATTAATTAATCATTGAATTTCAATTTATATCATTATATATATTATAACAACTATTTAAAATATAACTGGAGAACAAAAAATGTAAAAATAATAATTAAATAAAATAAATATATACATATACAATTATGTTATATGTAAAAAATATATATTTTTTAAATTAATAATAAATTCGGTTAGCTCGATCAAATTAATTTTAGATCAACCTAAGAACCAACTCAATCCATAAATTTTTATTGTTTTTTGAACCCAACCCAAATTTTTTGTTTTTCTATTTTACCCATCTCTTCTTCCCTCGTTTCTCTTTCATTTTCTTACTTCAACCTACTTTCTTTCTTTCTTTTATTTTTTTTTCCTCCTCTTTTTTTTTTTTTTTGCTTGCCTTTTCTTCCCCATCAATTTCTCTGTTTCTCTCTCTTTTCAATTTCGCTCAATTTCATTTTTTTTCCCTCTTACCGCCTCGCTCTCTCAATTGCTCTCAAGCTTCGTATATTTCTCTTCTTGTTTGTTTTATCCTTTTTCTTGTTATTTCTTTTTCATTTTTGTTTTTGTTTCTTTGTCCTTTTTCAATTTATTTTTTCAAATTCTTCTCTGCTTTCTTGTTGTTGTTGAGAATAGGTTTAAGATTTCTTGCACTTATTTTCTTGTTTCAAAACGTATTAATCCATCATTTTTTAAAAATAATTCAATTTAACACCACAATTGCAAGTTACATCCTGAAAATCGATATTTGTAATTCCCTCCTGAATTTGTAGTAAAAAAAATGATCCAACATCAATGATAGCAACAAGCTAAAGATAAACGAGAGAAGGGAATGAGCGTGAATCAAGAAGAATAAAACAATTTTTTTGGCATGAAACCTTCAAATTGTTCCATAAATTGTTTTCATAGTGTTGGAAAATTAACGAGACTAGAGAACACAAAAATAGTTACAAAAGATTAAGCTAAACTGATTGAAAACTATTAATAAATTGATTGAAAACTATCATTAAATTGATTAAAAATTATATACAATGCTATTCTGAGACTATATAAGACATTGATCAAAGACTATATATAACATGTTTCAATCAATTCAATTAACTGAAAACTATCTAAACTAATTGAATGCTATCAATTAATTTGATTGAAGACTATGATTTACTATCACTTTCTCTAACAGAAAACCTAAGTCAAAAAAATGAGATCCATAGGCTAAAGGTGATAGATTAATAGTCAAAATAATAAAAATTAAATTGATAGACGCAAATTGAGATTGTCTTTTTATTTGAACAAGAGTACTGGGTACATATAATTACTTAAAAAATATTCCTGATATTTTTTTAACTTTCTTTATTGTACATGTTAAATTTCTAAATTTAAATTTTAAAAATAAAATACAAAAAATTAAATAGTGATAAAGGAAGCATATATAATCATTAAATTGGATTTTAGAAATTTAAGTGAAACAATCGCAAGTAAAAGATCAAAATGGTATTTTTAATATTTTTTAAATCATTATTTATCATTCTCATTTACGTGAAAGCAATTTCTTTGCTTCTAGGTTAATTCCTCATTTTTCTTCTGGGATTTCTTCAAAAAATGAGGACGGGTATTAAAAAAAAAAAAAGAAAAAAGGGAGACCGGTAACGACGTCACTGACGGTTCCGTCAAGCCATGGTGGATTGAATAAGAGGGAAAGCCGAAAACTTTCTCGGTCTTAACGCCAAAGCCCTATCATCAAGCAGGCCACCCTACCATCAATTTTAGACTCTTAACACGTGTCGAATATCAAGGCTATGCTGCCACGTCATCCTCTTGGTTTTCCGTTAGCTCACGTGTTTCTTCTCAAATTTGACGTTTAACGCGCCGTGGTGGTTAATTATATTCTATTTCCAACTCTGCCCTTCCATGCTTTGCTTCAATCCTACTCTACAAGCCCAATCATCTAACGCCAACAAAGAAAATTATATACACATATAAAATAATTAATTAATTAAGAATAAGGAAAAAAAAAGTATTCTATCCAAAAAAAACTGTTTGTCAGATTGTACCAATCAATCAATAAATAAATATATCTATATATATATTAATTTAAAAAATTATAAAACTTTTTTAAATATTCGAGTTCGAATATTTTTTATTATCAGAATTGTAAGAACGTAAAATTATTAAACATGCATGAAAAATTTCTTAGATATGCAAAAAAACTAATGTACAGCTCCTGATACGGTACTGAAAACTAAGAACATAAGAAGTTTGAGGATGGCCATCAAAGAATTCTGCAAATATATAAAACCCTCTATCTTTTTGTTTGGGTTTTCCTTTCAATTCTTCCCTGATGGAGCTGAAGAGAGTGAAGGGTTGAAGGAAGATAAAGATTTCTTGGCCAACTCAGATCTCGCCAATTTTGACTCAGTCCACCGGTAACTATTCGCCTGAAAGTTTGCTAATTTTCTGCTTAATTAATTTAGAAATGGAAGGTAAAGGGGAGAAATATTGTGGCTTGTTGGGTTTTTTTTTTTTTTTTTTTTTTTCTCTTTCGTCTTCCCCATCTATTCCAATGTTCATTGAAGCTGTGGATTGAACTCTCTTTCTCGCTCGCTCTCTCTCTACTTTGATCTTTGAAAGTTTGTTGTTTATGTTGCCATGAAAGAGCAGCAGGGTTTTACAGGGGAGATCTATAATTCAGATGGGCTCTTAATCGTTGAGTCTAATTATGTACTGAATTTGAGCTACGATCTGTTTGAGCTGGAACATAAAACTGACTTTTTTTGGGTTTCTCAGTGCTCTAAGAGACTCGATGAAATTTCTAACTTGTAGCGTTTTCTCACAGTGAACAGAGAATCACATAAGGAAAAGAGACGGGTTTTTTTTTTCTGGTACTGGAAATCAATCAAATGGATTCCGGCCAACCAGACGGAAATAAGGCCGATGTTCAAGGCGGTTCTTGGATTCCGGCGACACCCATGAAACCGATTTTACCAAAACCACCGCTGATCTATGGAAGGATGAACCAGAATCAGCCACGACCATACTGGTTAGGATCGGAAAGACTAACCTCAAATTCCAATAACGAAGCAGAGACAAGCAGTGGAGTTGCATGTCACGGTGGAGCTAATGGCTATTACGGCTGGGAGGCAGCTCAGGCTGAGCAATTCAAAGTACCCTGTAATGATAATGGAACAGTACCTCCACATCCCATTGATTCATTAGTAGGAGGCATTCCTTTTTTGCAGCTAATGGCACTGGCAGATGCTGCTATTGCTGGTGCAAATCCTGCTACATTGGGTAGAAATGCAACCCACCTTTTCGATTCCAGCTCGAGTTCATTGAAGGATCGTCTCAGTAGCAGCTGCATACCTGAAGCCACAGGGTGTAAGTCCAGCTGATTTAATTAAAGTCATTTACACTTCGGATTCTTAAATATAGAATAATGGTGATGCTTGAATAAAATTTAGAATAAGCAGTAGAATTAGAAGTGTTAATCTAGAAGAAAACTGATTGATTTAGTTTGTTGGCTGCTGCTACATGTTTCTTGTTTCAGTTAGTTTTATGTTCATATTCCTTCTACCTGCTATGTGGAGAAGAATGTAACTCTGATGTGTTCCCATCGATAATGAATAATATGAAAATTTTCTATAAGCTCATTGGTGTTGACACCCAGTGATCTGAAATTGAGTACCTGCAAATTACAGATGAAATTTCCGATCGTCACCAGCTTGGTTATGATCTCAATTTTCCATCTGGGATAGAATCAGATGCAGCTGCTATCAGAATGGCTTCCCAATTTGCGCCACCCACACCAGACACGAGCAAGAGTAAATATACAGAAAGAGAGACACAAGTACAGCAGATACCAACTGAGAACAGCCGAGATGATAGAGAACAGAACCACAACTGTAATACTTCAGTGACACTTGATCGTGAGAACCTGGGAGAAAACTGCAATACTTCAATAACAATTGTAGAGGAGAACCTGAGAGAAAATAAAGAACTTCTTGAACCTGTGGTGCAGTCAGCAGTTACTGCAACCTATACCCCAGATGGAAAGCAAGTAATGAATGCTGGCGACCTTAATGAAACACCAGCACCAAGGCAGAGAAGGCGAAAACATAGACCTAAGGTCATAATTGAAGGAAAAACCAAAAGAGCAAAGCCAAATTTGAAGTCACCTAGTTCCAATCCAAGTATGAGAAAGCGTGGCAGGAAACGTGGACAGAATAAGTCTTCAGCAACTCCCCCAACAGAAGTAATAGGCGAAACCTCCGACCAAGAAATGCTCAAGCATAGAAGGAAGTCATGCAGAAGGGCCATAAATTTTGACTCTCAGGCGCAAACAACAGACAGATCCTTCAATACAGGCCCACTGGAACAGGATTCACTCACTCAAAACATTCAATCAACTACAGGATTAGATGAATTGAGGCTTGAAGAAGTAGGCTCTTCCGCTGATCCTAATTGGTCCATGAATCAAATGCATAAAAGCTACGAGTCTCTGCCTGAAAAACAAGCCCCATCAGCTGAAATTTCAGCTGAAAATAATTCTCTTGAGAGAAGACTGCCTTTAAACGACCAATTGGAGAAGAACTCAGAACAAAAAGGTCAAGCAATTTCCAATTCTTCAAAAGGAAACATTGTGGAAACCATGCACAATGGTAGTAATCCATCGTTACCAAGAAGTTCGAACGTGCTTGTGTTCAGCAAGAGCTCCACTTTGGCTGCAAGAAAGCAATTAACGTGTAGCCTGAGAAAATGTTCTCAGGCCACCAAACAAGCAGATAATATGAGCCTAAATTTAATAGGTTCCCATTATAATACATTATCTGCATATCAGTCAATGGCCTGGTTACATTTTCCCCATATTCACAAAAAGAAAAGATCTGAGAAGGGGCAGAACCCAGTTTCCTCTAGTGTATTTACCAGTGCAACTACAGCTACACATTTCATGAGATCAGAAAGTGCATGCTCTTTCAATGATCCACAGAGGGATCACATGGTATCAAAATCCAACACCTGGATAGCTGGATCTCAGTTTAATACTTGTAAAAGTAAAACTGCAGCTGCACATGAAGCTAACGATTTACAGGATAAGTTGCAAACGTATGACGGTACTGCAGCTTCAGGTCTGACAGAGAAAACAAAAAAGAGACCCAGAACAACCAAACGACGTACTAAGTTGCCTCCACCAGAAAGAATGGGTGACTGTGAGAAGCAGCCAATATATCTTACGCATCCTCAACCTCCACTGGACAGTTCTGAAAAATGTATCAATACGTCTTGGACATGCATAAATGGACTATTTGAGACAATGCATACAACAGTGGCAAAGAAGAAAAGAACCAAGAAGAACTTATCAAATTCAGCACTTCTCAATATAAATAAAGATCTTCAGGACTGCAGATTCGTACCCTTCAATCCTTACCAATTCTTTCCCAAAACATCAGGTACCGAAATTAAAACTTTCGTTCGCAATGTTCAAAATATTCACCCATTTAAAGAACTTACTTTTATTTTTATTTTTTCTCTTTTCCCTTATCTCTACAGGCAGTTCAGAACATGGCAATCAAATGTGCTTAATTGATGTTGTAATCGAACAATTAAAGAATTTAGACATCAACAAGGAAAACAACAATTTCAGATACATAGAGCAAGCACTTGTACCCTATAACATGCAAAATCAGATGCACAATGCCATTGTCGTTTATGGAAATGATGGAACTCTAGTACCATTTAACCCTATAAAAAAACGACGGCCACGACCTAAAGTCGAGCTTGATGAAGAGACTGGTAGAGTATGGAAGCTTCTGCTGGAAAATATTAACAGTGAAGGCATTGATGGAACAGATGAAGACAAGATCAAATGGTGGGAAGAAGAGAGGAAGGTATTTCAAGGCCGAGCAGATTCATTTATTGCACGGATGCATCTTGTTCAAGGTACAGTACAAATTATTCAACTCTTAACCAACCACAATCAAAGAGTTACTTCTACAACTCCATGTAGACATCAAATGAATAGCAAAGTTTGAAGATGAATTAGCTTCACATTTGAATCATCTCATTATACCATTGGGTTAATTTGTGGAGTATGGCATAAATTCAGGAAAATCATTAGGGCGACAAAGGATGAAAGAAACTAATAGGAAGGCTTCTAGTGTAATTAGTTAATAACACCTTAGACATACCCTCTTGTAGGGAGTTAAACAAAAAATAGTTCCTAGGCTTAAACGCTTTGTGTTCTGACATGCCTTCTTACAATGAAACGCATGGACACGAAAAAGAGACATTGACACGACATGACATGACACAACAATAAAAAACTAAGACATAGATACATTGAAATACATTAAACTTTTTAGTAAATATGTGAATTTAGCATAAAATATTAAATCTAAAAAGCATATAATATCAAGTTGGCAAACAAGAATTTTAGAAGATGAACTGATTTTTTTTCATGAAGGAGAGGGGAAGAAGGTTGGTTTTTTGCCGATTGCTTTTTTTTCTTTTGCCTTCTTTTTTTTTTATTATTTAATTAACTATTTAGGTTTGAGCCTCAAAAACCACATGTGCCCAATGTGTCCCAAGGTGTTTCCAACTATTAAAAAAAGACAAGGACACTTAAAATCACGTGTCGAACACATTTCCGCAAAGTGTCCAAAAGAATGTGTTCGACACATTTTTTCCCTATTTTTAATTGCATCTTAGCCTTCTTATGTCTTTCAAAGTGGATGAAACAGAAAATGAAGTTCCTAAACTTAAGCCTTAAGCCTGTGCGCATATATATACATACAAATATATACACATATATGTGTGTATACATATGTGTACATTCATATGTTTACATATGTTTACATACATATGTATATGAATGTATCTATATATAAGTACTCGTGTTCCAGCAAAAACAAAATGAAAACTTTACTTGCATGAATGATTAGTGAATGATTAGTCTAGACCTAGTACGCATCCTTACTATTTCAACTACTTTGCTAACCAATCCAAACAATAACATAGTTGCTTCTCTCCAGGAGATAGGCGTTTCTCTAAATGGAAGGGATCAGTTGTGGACTCGGTGGTTGGAGTATTCCTGACCCAAAATGTCTCAGATCACCTTTCTAGGTAAGCTAGATTATAAAACGGTGTGAACTAAGAAGTGTAAATAAAATTAATCTTTATCTCTCACCTTTCTTTTACTAACTCCTCCTGAGTTGACAGCTCTGCCTTTATATCTCTTGCTGCACGCTTTCCTCCCAAGCCAAAGTGCCACCGAGAATCATGCTATCAAGAGCCAATTATAGATTTGGATGAACCAGAAGCATGCATGTTGAGTTTAGAGGATGGGATGAAATTGAACAGACAGGTAATGCAGCAGCAAATAAGTGAAGGCTCTTTGATGAAAAATGAAAGGGAAAAAAGTGAAGGACCAATAGTTGTTGACAACAATGAATCTTCCGGAAGTAATGTTGAGGATGGGAGCTCAAACAAGGAGCCAGAAAAGAAAAGTTTTAGCTCATCTCATAACATTCTTGAGACATGTAGCAATTCTGTGGGAGAAGTATTGTTGACTGAAACCAGTCCAATGCAAAAATGTCTCTCTGGAGGGAGAGAAATTTATGATATGTTTTCATTTCAGGAATGTTTGGATTCATCAAATTCTCAAACCAGTGAGAGCATTGAACCATCCTTGGAAAGCAACTCAGAACATCTACTGAGCTGGTCCAAAGAGGCACGCTTCGAATTGTCATCAGAGGAGCTTATTCATATAGCTGGACTAAACGCTCTAAACGTTCATGTTAATACTGGTGCTACCGTTGACCAATCAGAAAACACCACAAACAACGAATTAGCAGGAAAGAAATGTGACAATGGAATAGATGACACTTACCAACCAGATGTTCAGGAAATATCCATAAAAGATTCTGTCAGTCATTTGACTGGCTATC
The DNA here is from genome assembly GCA_037832605.1 of Cyclanthera cordifolia. Classification (NCBI taxonomy): domain Eukaryota; kingdom Viridiplantae; phylum Streptophyta; class Magnoliopsida; order Cucurbitales; family Cucurbitaceae; genus Cyclanthera; species Cyclanthera cordifolia. The sequence continues at coordinate 16,932 of JBBMEG010005166.1, read as the reverse complement.
GAATGCAGAAAAACGACACCTTGGAATCGTTGGAGGTTGACTGCTATCAGACGTGCAATCAAGTTCAAACTTCTAATGATTTCCAGAACAAGAACGAAGATTCTAATACTGAACAAAGTACACTGACTGTAGAATCTGACAACCATGTTAATGTTGAAATTGGGCATATAGTAGATATTTATGAAGCACCATTATCTAGTAGTGAATTGAGCATCAACGCAAGGGAGCCAAGTTTGACATTATTGTCTCAAGGCAGTGTGGTCGAAGACCATCAAAATGTTGAGTCACCAGCAGAATGTACAAATAATGTGCATAAAATTCCACCAAATCTTCCACTAAATACTACAGGAATAGCAACACAATCAAATCCAACGGAGTATGACCATTCACTTAGTAATGAGTTCAAGGAGATGAAACATACTACATCAAGATCTCAGAAAAAACAAGGTACAAAGGAAAAAGTAGATAATGTTAGTTGGGACCACTTACGAAAACAGACAGAAGTCAACGGAAAGACCCGACAGAAGACTGAAAATACAATGGACTCATTGGATTGGGAAGCTGTAAGATGTGCTGATGTGAATGAAATTGCACACGCCATCAGAGAACGGGGTATGAACAACATGCTCGCTGAACGAATCAAGGTACCCATATAACATTGATTTCTAATAATATGATCTAAATTCTTATTAATACCTAACACTCGGTGAGTATTGGATGGGTAATTTGTACAGGCTTTTCTAAACCGACTGGTGAAAGATCATGGGAGCGTTGATCTCGAATGGCTGAGGGATGTTGCACCAGACCAAGCAAAGTAAGATTATCTGAGAACTACTATGTCAAATTCTTAAAAGTGAAACTGAAGAATAATTAGAATGTTACCTTCTACAATTGAGAAAATGTTGCACCTACCAAAACTGCATGATTAATACTTTGGAAATTTTTAAGTAAATGAAAATTATGCAGAGAATATTTACTAAGCATAAGAGGATTGGGACTAAAAAGCGTCGAGTGTGTGCGGCTTCTTACTCTCCATCATCTTGCTTTCCCAGTAAGTTCAAAATGATATATATTGACATGATATCAGATAAAAACATGTGTGATTTTTACTTAAACCCGAAACAGGTTGACACAAATGTTGGACGTATAGCTGTACGACTGGGATGGGTACCCCTTCAACCACTACCAGAATCCCTCCAGCTGCATCTTCTAGAATTGTAAGTATGGTGCATTGGTAGCAAAACCTATACATGTCTACTATGTAAAAGATATGTATCCGTCTTCCATTATATTAAGTTGACAATTTTGAATAGAGAAATTAGTTCGTTACTTATATTTCTTTTGATGAATGCTACAAGTTATTTCAAACTCTACCACTGTAATATCAGTATAATTTATCAATGGTTTGCCCGTGGAAAATGGAAAATTTAACATTTCATTGTAGTGATTATATATAAACTAAAATCTAAAATTGCTTCTTGATATAATTAAATCTATCTCAACCCATAAACTTAAACTTTTGGGTTGATTTATGATTGTAACACGATTCAACATCCTATTTAACAGATGTCTTAAGTTCAATTCTCAATTTAGTTTCCATAGCCACTTTTGGGTTGATTAGTAATTTAACTCATTCAACATGAATACTATTTTTTTCTAGTATTAAAAATTATATTAATGATAATAAATGTTCTTATCTATAGTTCAATTGATAATATTAATCTCAATACTCAAGGAGACTAGTAGCTTGTTGACCTCTCGTAATAACCAAGAGGTTATAGATTCAAATCCTCTCACCCTATTGTTGTAAACTCAAAATTTAAAAATTATATATATATATTAATTCTTTAAAAAATTCAAAAAATAAATATTAATCTTAAAAAACAGTATTGAGCTAAACCTTTAATGCAGGTACCCTGTGCTGGAGTCAATCCAAAAGTACCTTTGGCCTCGGCTTTGCAAGCTTGACCAGAGAACACTGTAAGCATGTTTTCTACGTATAAGTAATATTGTTTACAGTAAGCATGTTTTCTACTTATAAGTTATATTGTTTACAGTAAGCATGTTTTCTACTTGTAAATCTAGAAGTGGATGCACTTTTACTATCATTTAGTCGTGGGAATTAAGAGAATTCAAACTAAGGCCTGTACAATGATTTTCTTGAAGCTTTGCTCGGAGAGAAATGATCGCAACTTCAATAATAAGAATTAGTCTTACAATAATTCTATTAAAACTGTGATCCAGCCGCCACCGGCCTCCTTATAAAGTTTATGTTTTATCTTATCTTGTTTTGCAATCTCAAAGTTTTAACTTTATCACTTATCAAACAAAAAGTTGTTTCCTAAATTCCTGCTTCTTGGCTATAAAATCTGGATGCAGGTATGAGCTACACTACCAGCTGATTACGTTTGGAAAGGTAATTTTACTTGCAAAATTTGGTTCTAGACGATTATTTTAGGTGCTTAACAGGATTGTTTGATACAGGTCTTTTGTACAAAAAGCAAACCAAATTGTAATGCTTGTCCAATGAGAGGAGAATGTAGACACTTTGCAAGTGCATTTGCAAGGTTTGGTCATCTTTATCCTAGTTCATGCAGTCTTTCTTTCCATCTTTCTTCATTTCATCTCCTTTTAGAAACATTTAGAGAGAGTGGTGGTACGCAAGGCACACTTAATATAAGAACATTCATAATGAAGAGATAACTTTGTTGGAGGACAAAAAAAAAACTATAGTCGTTTTTTTTTTTTTATGAAATCGGGAAATCGAAGCTTTGCTTCACTATACCCGAAGTAATCACGCCTGTCCCTAGGCCAAGCACTAGAAGACATCAAAGGAATGGAGACACGGGAGGTGTCTACAAATTAATGTCACAAATGAATCTCGAACCTGAGACCTCGAGGGAGCACACCTTCAAGCCCAAGTTTTCCACCACTGTGTCGCTTTTTTTGGGACTACAAAAAAAACACGAGAATTTTTGTATTTAGAGTTGATAAAACTTTTTTTTTACCATTAATTATAGGATGTCACCCACCTTTTTACCTACGGCACTCGAGGTGCAAGACAAGGCCTAGACTTGTGCCTTGAGCTAGTGAGCGTTTTAAAACTCTATTTGAGACACCAGCTCATCACAGCCATTTTTGAGTCAAATTCTTCCAGAATGTCACTGAACCGAATGATAAGGGGCAGAGACCTACTTTAAAACTTAATTCTTGCAGGAATTCTTTTAGGTATGACCATCTGTAATTATGGATAAATGGGTAACTAATAGGCATACTTCTTACGTATGTATTCAGTGCAAGGCTAGGCCTTCCAGCACCAGAAGATAAAAGAATAGTTAGTACTACTGAAAGCAGAGAACCTGACGTTATCCAAGCTGAAACAATTGGCCAACCAATGCTGTCTCTCCCTCCCTCAACGATATCTTCTGAAGAGATCAAGCCATCAGAATTAAGTCAACCATCTGATGAAAAAACTGCAATTGGTACGTGCATACCAATTATTGAAGAACCTGCATCACCAGAGCAAGAATGCACCACACAAGCTACAATCAGCGATATCGAAGACGCCTTCTATGAAGATCCTGATGAAATTCCTACAATACAACTAAACATTGAAGAGTTCTCACTGAATTTACAGAACTACGTTCAAAAGAACATGGAACTTCAAGAAGGTGACATGTCAAAAGCCTTAATTGCACTAACCCCAGAAGCTGCATCAATTCCCACACCCAAGCTTAAAAATGTCAGCCGGCTTCGAACAGAGCACCAAGTGTAAGCAAAATATTTGCTACCCTTACTCATCAACATATTCCGAATTCCTAAATAGATGATACCACCACTAGAAAGCAAATTGAAAGCAGTAGAAGACAGATGAATGTTTCTACTTAAGCTTACTAATTGTTTTTCACCAACTGCAGTTATGAACTTCCAGATGACCACCCTCTTCTTGAAAAGGTTCGTGTTCGGGACATCTATAGAACGAAGATTTACTTTCTTTTTAGGCTTTTTTTATTAGTACTTTGTGGGGAATGTAGAGCATTATAACTAACATAACAATTGGGTATTTCTCATAATATAGTTGAAAATGGATAGAAGAGAAGCAGATGATCCTAGCTCGTACCTTTTGGCTATATGGACACCAGGTAGGTGTTTCTCCAAAACAATACAAATCTCTCTCAACAGAAGACCTAACCAAAGGCAACAGATTTTGAAGTATTACTTTTGACATGTGTTCACTCATAAATTCAAAGAAGACCTAATCAAAGGCAACAAATTTTTGAAGTATTACTTTTGACATGTGTTCACTCATCAATTCCTTACTATGTTCTATTTTAATGTCACTTAGGTGAAACAGCAAACTCCATCCAACTACCAGAAAATAAGTGCTGTAATCAAGAACACCATCAATTGTGTAACGAGGAGGAGTGCTTCTCGTGCAACAGTGTCAGAGAAGCTAGCTCCTTCATGGTTCGAGGAACTCTTTTGGTGAGACATATTTTGTCAAATAAGTGATTATACTCAAATGTACCTAGTATACCAAATACTAACCGATCCTCATTCCTTGAAAATAATAACAGATACCATGTCGAACGGCCATGAGAGGAAGCTTCCCACTGAATGGTACCTATTTTCAAGTCAATGAGGTAATGTTGAATACAACGTATACCATGTTATCAAGTTCTCTTTTTGGTGCCCCCAACCAACCACAAATATTTCCTCTGTAGGTATTTGCAGATCATGAGTCAAGCCTCAACCCAATAGAGGTTCCTAGGGACTGGCTATGGAACCTTCCTAGGCGTACCGTGTATTTTGGAACCTCCATACCAACAATATTTAAAGGTTTCTCAAAGAACATATACCTCTTTTTTACAAGAGTATAACATATACCTCCTATCTTATCATATGAATTTTGATAGCATAAATAATAACTGTTCTTTTCGTCCACTAGGTTTATCTACACAAGGTATCCAACATTGTTTCTGGAGAGGTACCAATTCTTAAATTTACTATTACAAAATGGAATATAATTTTCTATACAATCCACACACACACATATGTTTGCAGATGACTTATGAACCAGTTTACAATTTATAAAACAAAATACAAGGTTAAGCGAAATCACTTGTAACAGGTACCAAATTTAAGGATTAATGGTCCTGTGCTTGCATCAACTATGACTTGGAGAAATCATTAAAAACTTTAAATAAATCTAGCAACCTTATAATTCTTTTATTCTTAAGACCAAATGAGGCGTGTATAAATTTTCAATTTGAACTCCCATATCTAGCCTATCTGAATAGGCAGCCAAAAAGATGGATTTTCAAACATCTCTTTTTCACTCAAATGTGTTCAATATAATTTGCAGGATTCGTCTGCGTAAGAGGTTTTGATCAAAAGTTAAGGGCACCCCGACCTTTGATGGCCAGGCTTCATTTTCCAGCCAGCAAATTGAACAGGGGAAAAGGTAAGACAGAGGATCAATAAGAGAAGGAGGTGACTCCTAGATCAGAACAGCTCGAACCACATAGCAGTAAGAAAAGAACAACATTTAGTGACAGCATCCAACCCATCACAAATATGTTAGTATCCATTTGTAAATTCCTATCTGACAAGTGATTAACAAGATTAGAACTGATCATTTCAAGTTCAAATCGAACCATTCTTATGAACTAGCAAACAACACTAGTCACGAGTTATTCCCCGCTTTTTCATATAAATGGATATTGGTAGTAATCCAGATAAAAAAAATATATATATGGAAATACGTCTAGGTTTATAATTGAAACTTGCACTTTAATGTTGGCCGTCTTTTCAAGGCTATCATCTTTCATTACTTATTGCTACAGATTATGTATATAGAGGGTATTGCGCCTTGCAAGGAGCCCACGCAAGTGCTTTAGCAATATTTTTGCGCAATATTTTTTAATAAACTAACTTTTCTTTTTCTTTTTTTGAACAGTTTTTAATAAACTAACTTAATACTTACGAAATTATTATATTAATAACAATTTAATGTGAATTGTATATCTAATAATAACTATGATTTATTATTCTTTTAATTTGTTATATTGTTATTTTTAGTATTATTCAATAAGAATTTTAAATTTAATGGAAATAAGGATATGTTTTTTTTGATAATTTATGCTCCGAGTACTTGTCCTTTTTTTTTTGCATCTTGCTCCGGGGCAATTAAAGAAAGTGTCACTTTGTGTAGTGCTTAAAAACATTGAATAACGCTGAATGCTGGTAAAGCAAGGTTCTTTATTAAAACAGATGATTACTTGGAGATAAAGATCAGCGTAAAGTGCAAAAAAAATAAAAAAAAATCATATCGACAAACCTGTTGGGACTAATTGATCTCCAATTAATTTAAACTATAACTCAAAACATAGTTATAAGACCACTATATTGGATGAAAGAAGCGTACCATTATTCCATTAGTATGATCTGAGTGAAAGTGTAGAAGGAAGACAAAACACACATTGAGATCGATCTGAATAGAAAGCAAATTTCAACTAATACAGTTACTATTCGTAACTAACCAAATAAAAAGTCGGAGTTATATAGTCATTAACTACTCCAAAACTTCGTAAACACCCATCAATTCCAAAATCAGAGGCCTTATTAAACTTATTTTAAGGACACGATCTTCAAATTTCTAGCAGCAGAAAATAAAGGAATTGAATTGGATCTGTCGAAGTAGGATGCAATCATCATACAAGCAGATGCCCGATCAATTCCACACTACAACTAAGAACATCTCTACAAAACAGCCATCTCAATAGAGAAGCGTGACTTGACTCATAATGTATGCTGCAAGTAAAATTGCCGATGGCAACCGAACTGCTGAGAATATTATCTGAACAAGCAGATTATGCTCAAATGAGTACCAATCATCGACCACTACTTGAAATAAAACCTACTTGAGTTATTTGATAATGAACAAATCTTACGCAACTTCCTAAACAACCATTGATTCTATGATTTTAAGCTGGTAAACTGGAGAAAATCATTTTAATAAAACTGAATTTAGCAAAATTAAAAATAATGTGAGAAACTAAATTGGAATAGACTAGGCATGCTACGATTATGAGAGAGACTGATCTTTGACTGATTTCAACTATTGCTTGAAAGGCCATTAGAAAATCATTATTTCAGATGAAGAAACTTACCGATTCCGAATGTATGATGCGGGTGTAAGCGTAGAGGGAAATCGAATCGCCGATGGAGATTGGACCGAGGATAACGCGGTGAAGAGCGAAGGATGCGAGAATGCGGAAGGAAAGTACCGGAAGAGAGAACGTGATATAAATGTTACTCTTACCGCCATTTTTTCATTCCTCCCGCCCAGTTTTGTTGATTTTAGGTTTCTAGTTTTCTTTTCTTTTCTTTCTTTTTTCTCTCTCTCTCTCATTTAGGTCAATGTTGGGATTGGTTAATAATTGAGTTTTTGAATGTCATTTTTTTATTTAGGAAATTGACGGGCACGTCACTAAACAAGTATCGAGAATATCAAAGGAATTAAAACACAAGATATTCTCCAAATTATTATCACAGGTAAATCTTGAATCTTTAAAGCTCAAGACTTCAAATTTTGAATGTTATATTTGAGAGTGATTTGAATATGATACTTAAATGAGTGATGCCATGAAAAAATTTTCTGGTTCAAACTTTTTTTTTTAGTAAGAATTGAATATAAAACTTTGTTTTAAGAGAAAAACATGTCTTCTTGAGGATTGTATGTATGAATAATTGAGATGTATGTTAGTTGAATTTGTCTGAATAACTGATTAGTTGTATGTATTTGTTTGAATTGTTATATATATATATTTATAACTCATGCGAGCATTGTTTTGTATTACTTATCAGGTAAATACTCATTGTCTTGGTTTGTGTGAATAATGTACACTTTGTAGTCGTGTGTATGCTTATATACGTGTGACGTAGTGTTTTTTATACATGCTTTGAGTACAGGGTCTTAACAAGCTATATTATATGAATTTTTTATTACTTCATGTTGTATGATGATTAACTATCTTAGGGTGAGATGACACGTGTTTTGTTTATGAGTTATTGCATGCAAGTTATTAATGGTTTGTGTTTAGTGGTACTCTACTATAATGATTGTGATTGTCATTGACTATGTTGTATGATATGTTATGACTTAGCATGTAGTACTTTTAGTTCTTTATGTTAATTGTCATCATCTAGAGGTTATAGAGGATGTGATAGTTTATGTCGGTATGATGGTATATGTCATTTCTAACAACCAGAAATGTGACGGTTCATGTTGCCCCCGACGAAACCTAGTTTGTGACATGTAAACAACGAAGCACTTATCATAGTTGCAAGCCTACTTTTATATGGGTTTAGCTTTAAGTGATAAGTGGAGGCGAGCTGTCAATGTTGTTAACGAGGGCATTTACCAATCGTGTTCAATATGCACATTTCGTATACATGCCCTTTGACTATTGGTAGTTTATGTAGGCATACACATGTTTGGGTTGCAGTGACACGTGGTGTATGCGTACATGCAATGAGTGTCAAGTCGATGGCTACCTTAACTAGTGACGTCAGTACGTACAACATTCCTTGTATAAGAAAATATAGAGCCTAGTCACTCAGAGTGTCCCCCAAGCGATAGGTTGGTGTAGAATGTTCACTAATTGTTAAGGTAAGTGACATATGGGGCCTGACAGAAGGAAACATGTGCTGGCTAAGGGCGCACCGTGATTCTCATACATGTAAAATACTGCTTACCCAAATGATATTGGTATTAAGATTATGTTTGCGTTTAGATTTACTTCGTGCATGTGCTAGTATGTTGTGAGTATCGATTGTGTACATCGTACCCCACTTTGAGGTTCATGTTGAGTATATATGTGATCATCCTTATTTGTGTGGTTTTCCACTAGGTAACCATGAATTATACTCGAACAGTTAGCTGGATGATGACTAAGATGATTACGTGGAGAGTTGTGTACAATCACATATCTTTTAACGTCGAATAATTAATTTTCAGCATGATTAAGACTGATTATTTTTTAAATACAAATAATGTGGCATGTTTGTTGATTTTTCAACAAATGACGTTTACACTTATTTAGCCAAGGGCCTATTTGGCTGTTTAAATATTGATGATTCAATTTATGTTTTTGATTGAATGAAAAGTTGTATAGCATGATTGCATGTTTGTAATGGTGATGTTGTTTATAACTTATTTTACTTGCCTACTTAGTAATAATATGTGTCTATGGGTGTATAGTTGGTATCAAAGCGAGAGACATAAATTGTATAGATTGACATATTTAGTAGGTTGATATTTTTCAATATAATCATCAACATTTCAACAACTGTCGTGTATGTGTTGAAAAAGTTGGTGGCATAGTGATTTCATTGTTTTGGGTTAATATAGTTAAACTCTAATGTCACGGGTTCGATCCAATAATTAATTGTGTTTGAGAGAAAGAGAATGATAATGAGAAAAATAAAATAATGAATATGATGTGAGTGAAAAATAGTTATGAGGGAAATAAATAGTTGTTATGGAAAGAATAGAAAGTAGGTAAGAGGAGAATAAAAAATGTGATTTTGAAAAAAACGTGATTTTAGGGAATGATCTGCTCAAATAACGAAAATCATTATTGGTCCAATTCTTCCCCTTTATTAATAGTGGTCCAAATACTCCTAAATCAATTAGGAAGTGTTTGTTTAAGATTTTATGAAGTGTTTATTTTGAGTGTTTAGGTATGAGAAGTTATTGAGAGTATTTATAAATTTTTGTTTTTATAATAGTTGGTTTGTTTGATAGTTTTAGTAGACTGTTTAGAATTAAATACTAGTTTGTTTCATGGTTTTGGAAAAAGATTCATATGGATTGTTTGTTTGTGTGGTGGTTTTGTTGTTGGTTTCGAGGTAATTGCTTGTTTGTATGGTGTTTTTGGTAGAGTGATTGTAATAAGAATTTTGCAGCATTTATTTTGTGAGTTTATGCAACACTTATTAGGAGTCCATGGATTTATTTTGTGAATTTACGAAGCACTTATCTGGACACTTAAGTACTACATTTTTTTAGCTTCACAAACAAATAAAATCTAACACTCTCAACTTAATTAAAACGGACCAACACAAGATAAATTAAACATTAAGAAAACGCCGCTTCGCCTAAAACTACTTATATGGTTCTCAGCTTCTCTCTCTGACATTCGAATTCAAGAAAGAGACGCACACCAAAGGGTGAAAAAACGAAGAGAGGGGAGTTCTTCATCGCTTCGATGGTGGATTTTTTGGTCCAATTGGATTCCTGGTGATCAGAATTCTCAGAATTTCGATGGAAATACTCGGCAGGAGGTTAAACTATATGGTTCTCAGTCAAATTCCAGACGACGAATACAACGGCGGTGTTGCCGGAGCTTCGTCATCATTGATCAAATCATCGTCGGGAGAAGGGAAGAACGACAAGAGGAAGTTGGATTGGGAAGCTGGGGCTGATCATAGGACGGGCCAACCGCAGCAGCCTAATTGGATCGGCAGTATGTACTCAGCCTTTGGTATGTAAAAGCAGTCCAGTGGAAGCAGCTTTGGAGAGAGCTCTATATCCAGGGAGTATTATGCGCCGTCCCAATTGACTACGGTGGCTAATGAGACGGATGCCGTGCTTGGGATTGGAGGCGATTCGAGGGCTCAGGATGTCGAGATGGCTGCGGGAACTTGAGGATCTTATGGTAAGAGTTGGGCGCAACAGACGGAGGAGAGTTATCGGCTGCAGTTGGCATTGGCGCGTCGGCTTTCTTCAGTGACGACTTATGCTGAATTTCTTAAATCCATTTCAGGATGATTCAGCTTTAAGGAGGTCGATTAGCTCTGCTGAGGCTGTGTCACATCGGTTTTGGGTAAAATTTGCTTTCCATCTATTACTTGTTCTAATTTGTGCTTAGGATTTTGTTGCGTTGACTTTTATAACACTGCTAATTCCCGTTATGTTTATTCTGGCTACCGGCATTGCTAGTCTAGATAGCAGCCGGATTGATTACAGTCTGATTTTGGGTCTGCAACACTTTCAATCTAGTAGAGGCTATTTGTAGGTCTAGCCAAACAGAGTACCATTATTTTAAAATGTTGTTATGTCGTGTTATTATGTGTATCAGGTGAACGGTTGTCTATCATACTTTGACAAAGTTCCTGATGGGTGTTACCTAATCTGTGGAATGGATCCGTATGTATGGTTCGTGTGCACCAGCCTCCCTGAAAATGATTGCATGCCATCAATCGAATCTCTAAAATCCGTTGATTCTAGCACATATTCTTCAATTGAAATTGTTTTGCTTGATCAACGCACTGATCCGAACTTAAAAGACCTCCAAAATCGGGTACAAAACATTTATTGTAGTTCTATAACCACAAAAGAGGTTGTAGACCAGCTTGCAAAACTTGTCTGTAGAAGTTTGAGGCGAGACATCCACACTTTCCATTTGGAAACTTGTCTATTTCATTCAACACCAATAACTTCCTTTCCACTGGTATCAATAGTGGCTTAGTTTCTGGAGAAGATATGTTGGTGTCCATCTGGAAGAAGTGCAGTGATAATTTGAAGGAAACCTTAGGCTCAATGGTTGTTCCTCTTGGTGCACTCTCTGATGGACTCTACCGGCATCGTGCCCTTATTTTCAAAGTGAGGTCCCAGTTTTTAAGCACATCAGTTGACTATTTAAATATCCTCTTTTGTATAGGTTTTGTTGGTTCTGCAGTCACTTTAGTCTTTATATAGTTAATTTAATATATTATTTTCTCTTGTTTACTGCATATGGTTTAGGTAAACTAGTAAAACAATCCTGTATTTTCAATTTGCATAGCTACAATGTGATTAAATTTACCTTTTAGTGTATCAAGTGAATTGATATAGTTCAGGGTTCACTTATTCATGAGTATGGTATTTGCAGGTGTTAGATGATACAATTGATTTACCCTGTTGAGTAGCCAAGGGCTGTAAATATTGCTCATGCCATATTGATTCTTCTTCTTATCTTGTTCAGTTTGGGCTTGACAAATATGCTTCTCTGCAATACTTCTTGATTCAAAAAATTTATAAACTTTTCACAGTCATACTTAAAGTAGATGGGTATTTTCTTGTTACGATATAGTAGACGGTGTGCTAAAGATAGTATTTACAATGGACACAGATAACCATCATGGGTTGGACGTTTCACTGACAAATGAGAGCTTGTTAATCATTTAGTTTATGTTTGGACGGTGCCATTAATGAAAGGGGAGAATGAGAAAGAGAATGATTTCCGGTGTTTTGGCCACCGTGAATCATTCCCCCATAATCATGTTTCTCTAAAATCACATTTTTGTTCTCTACGAACTACTTTCTATTCTCTCCATAACAACTTTTTATTTTCCCTATAACTATTTTTCACTCACATCCTACCCATTATTTTACTTTCTTCATTATCATTTTCTTAACCTCAAAACAACTAATTATCCTTCTCATAATCATTCTAGTTGCCACGATCACAATTAATTATTCTTTTTTTTCATTTTCTCCTTAATTCTCATTCCTCTCATAATCATTCTGATTTTTCTCGCCCCAAACAAATTCTTATTAATTAGTGTTTGAAGGTTATGTGTTCAATTCATGGAGATTATCTATCTAAAAATTAATTTCTTACGAGCTAATTAGTTAGTTTGGCAGTGAAATGTAATAAGGTTAAGTGGTCATTCTGTAAAAATAGCCAAAGTACGCGTTAACTGGTCCAGACACTCACAAATATATTTAGAAAAGAAAAGGCCACAATTAGTATACAATATCATCGAACTGTATAATTCATATATTTTGTTTTTGTTGACAAATTTTTGTAAGTTACCATCACAGACACTCCCCATATGTAAAGCAGTTCGATAGGAAGTTCACAAGCAGAAACAACCAAATGCTTGTCGCTAGCGATCATGATGAAAAATCCATTTGACTGCATGCAAAAACTTCGCATCCCTTTTATTGCATGCTTGTCACTCTCCCATGGGATGATCTTGTTTTAAAAGAAAGAATTGGAGCAGGTATACACATCCTGCAAATTTGAAAAGTTATGGATTTTTGTATTTGATAATTATTTCACAATGAAATGATGTCTATTTATCTATAGATCAGTTCATTGAAATTAACCAATTAAGGTCATTATAAGTGTACTATTGGTGTAATTTCAGCTTCTTTTCGTGCTGATTGGAAAGGATCGGTGATTCATGCAAGAAATAGTCATTGGTTATCGTTTCCCATATTAGCTAGTCTGCTGTCTAACCGGGAAGTAAAAATGTGGATGGGGGATAATACTCAGTAATATTTTATTATAAAAAAAATACGTGTAATACTCATTAATACAATAACTACATTTGTTTTTTTTTTAACTATATTTATAATTTTTGTTTAGATTTGACTAATTTTGTAAATTTCTTTAATATATATAAAAAAGCGTCATTGCAATTTTTATGAATTATGGAGTACAGAAGTACTTGATTGCATTAAGAAATGGGATATTTGCATGCTCTCAAGGAGCATGCAGCCTCCATAGGTACCACAAAAATAAAAAGTGATGCCCATTAGCCCGGGTAGTAGTTAGTCTTTCCTCAGCTCAACATGGGTGGCAATGCGTGCACTAATAGCACTAGTCGAAGAAAGGCAGTTAGATCATAAGAAAGCGGGTAGGTAAGAATAGGGAAGCGTTTAGAGGAGTGAAGGGGTTTAGGAGGGATTAAAGGGTATAGGGCATATAACAATAAAGACAAAACATAAAAAGCTGGAACCATTTTGATCTCTGAGCAAGTTGGTTTTGAGTTTTTGTTTCAGCACCCTAATTCTCAGTTAACCCCAGCAAGCTTATTCTCAGTTCGGGATCATCAAAATGTAGAGAGATTATAAAAATGTGGATTATTTCTTTGTCCACAATGAAGGTAGTTAAGCTTCAACTCCATGCTAGAGTATTGCAGGTCACACCCTTATTTGCTTGTATAACTGTTCGTCTTATTTCGGGGCGAGACGGGGACGAGATGGGAAACTAATTTTGTACATACTAATGATTAGTTGTGGCTGGATACAATCATATAGTTCGTCGAACTTGTTGCTTAGCCTGTTTGCTTGGAAAATGTCGCAACTGTTATTTAACAAACCTTTAATTAAACAATACACCTAAGCTTACATTGGATGGGACGTTATCTCATGTAACAAACCAAAATCAATCCAACAAGTATTGAGGGGAGTTATGAGCATGAATGGTTTTCACTACACATTTTTACGTGTTTGAAGATCCGACTGACGTCAGATTTAGGATTGCCACAAGAAGTTAGAGAGAAGCAAGAGCGGACCTTGGCTCCCAAATTTTGAAATTTAGTATTCCTACCTATTTAAAATATATTTAGAATTAAATAGTTTAGACGTTGATGGATGAGTGGTAGTTGGCCTCTTACATTTCTTAATGAGGCAAGTTCGAATCCCTGTGGCAACAAATTTTCGAACATAAAATCTTACTCTTGAGACTCGAACTACTAATCAAGTAGATGCTGATACATTATTAGTGTCGGTTGAGCTATGCTCGCTTTGACAAAGTTGAAATTTTTTTTGTTATTACCGAAAAAGTACATGACTTAATTATTAGATTTGGCTAATTCCCATCCTACCTCCTCAACCGTCTTTCAATAGTACGTTTCAATCATCTTCAATGTTAATTATAAATTAAACAATGTGTGACACTATCATTTTAGGGGTTAAAAGGAAGAAAAAACCCAAAAATCAATAAATTAAAACCAAATTAATCTACTAAATTGATTCAAATTTTTAAAATAATATGGAATCATTCCATTTATATTTTAGAAAATCAAAAATATATTAATTCAATTTTGATTCTTGATATAAATAATAAAAATATATATTAATAGTTATATTTAATAGACTAACAAATTTAAATATGAAATATAAAACAAAACATTATAAATATTATGTAATTTATGATTAATGTCTGTTTTTGTTAATAAAAAAATTATAATTAAATTGAGAATGAGATTGAAAAGTAAACCGATGAAACTCGAACAAATTATTGTGCTTTTAATTGGATCGATTCAAATCTAATTATTAAAAAATCGAAAATATCAATTCGACTATTCGGTTGAAACTCGACAAAAAGTGAACGGAAAAATATTTAGACATCAAACTCGTAATCCAAGACTAGAAATAATTATTGATTATTTATTGCTTTTGGCATTCACATGGAAACTGATAAACATTTTAGTCTTGATTGAAAGATTCCGTACTCAAAATGAATTGAAAAGTCTATGCTTAGTAAGCTTCAATGTTGTGTCTTAATTATTGTTATTTTTTAATTATATTAATGTCTTAATCTTACTATTCTTATTTATCGAATAATTTCTAATCGGGGGAAAAAAAAAAAAAAAAAAACTTCTCTTTTTCCACATTCTAGTAGCTCGTCTGACTAAATATCAGTTGATTTTTTATTCGAATTTTCCCACTTTTGTAATGCTTATCTTACAAAAAAGAAACCCACTTTACTTGAATTAAAAAAGAAAAGAAAAAAAGAACACCATCAATTTATTATTATTATTATTATTATTATCTTTGGAAAAAGGTGTTTCAAACATGAAGTTGAAGCCTTTTTATATAAATAAAACCACAAATTTAGTATTATTGACCTGAGAAGGAACTAGAAAATGAAAAGAAAAAGAAAATAATATAAGACCCCCTGTAAGCAATACTATATATCATATAATAAAGTGAGGAGAATATATCATAATTTCTTTTTAATTAGTATTATTTGGATGTGTACATAAATAAAACCATATATTGAAACTTGTATTGAATTCAAGGCTTCTCATTTTGTGTGTAAACATAATCCAAGTGTGCTTCCAACATCATCTTTCTATTCTCCCGTTCTTCTCTTTCTTCCTTCTCTGTTCTTCCCAATATCTTTAAAAAAAAAAAAAAAAAAACCATCAAAATTAAATCAGAAAACTGAAATAATTCTTTTTCATTAAATTAAATTAGTGTATTTACATGGGGAAAATCTAGCCATGAATCTTCTTGAGCAACTTCATGGCTGAGCTCGTCGTGGGTTTCTTCAAGACCTGCAAATTTTCCAGCAAAGAGAGATTATATTATAAAAAATGAGAAAAATTATGAAAATTGTAGAAAGGTGAAAAAGGAGGGATTTTTGGAAGTGGGTTTTACCTTGTTTGGGTGGTGGGATAAGGGCAGAGGCTGATTGGGAGAAGAGAAGGAAAGTTAAGAGAATGAAGAAGAAGAGATGGGAGTTGTGGTTCATTTCCATGGTTAGAAGAAAAACAGAGGCAAAATAAGAGAAGAGAGAAGAGAATATAATAGAATAGAATAGAGAGACTGTGTGTTTGTTGTCCTTTTCAAGTCACATGGAGACACCCAAACAAGGAAGTTTAAAAAATTGCTACAATTACCAATACTATTGATGGGCCATACCCACTTCAATTCTTAGGTAAATTATAAATTAACTAACTATTAAAAAAATAATAATAATAATAACATTGAAAACTTTCCTTGGAAATGTTGTTAATGAGAAGTGACCATAGGTAAATTTTTATCATATAATTTTACTGAAAATAAATAAATAAATAAATAAATATATATATATATATATATATATATATATAGTTTTGAGAAAAAAAAGGGGTTAGAATGTAATTGTACTAAAGATTATTTGTAACGCCCGGGGTTAGGCGGGGTACATGAATGAAACAAGTCCACATCCGAATGAGAGGGATTTTGGGGATATAGTCTCATGGTTAAGGCTTAAGAGAATTGATTTGTACTACCTATACCACAAAGGTGCACCTTCCTTTTCGGTGGCTCAATCGAAGGAACTTCACAGTTAAGCGTGCTTAGCTTGGAGTAGTCTTAGA
>JBBMEG010005155.1:0-37288 GCA_037832605.1 Cyclanthera cordifolia | reverse complement strand
CTCTAGCCACATATAACACAAGGTGGGCTACTCCTCTCATTGCCAATTGGTTTTGAGATGGATGCCCACACTTTCTATCGTCGATTCATAGGTAAACGAGTGAGGAGATGCACACAAGGAGGGGTCAGTTGCAAAGGCGACCGATTCGCGATCACTGCAAGCGGATGATGGCGGTTCATCGCAGCAATTGGTAACGTAATTTAGAGTTCAAGCTCCAACGAGTGTGCAGAAAACGATTGGTAAGGAGATTCTTTTATTTGATATGCGCCTTAGAAAGCTTAAAGTGCCAGTGTTTAAGGGGAATGAAGACAAGGATTCGATGGGTTGGTTACATCACGTTGAGCATTATATTTTGGTCAATAGGTTAACTGAGACTGATAAACTAGACGCTGCGGTGATTTGTTTGGAGGGAGAGGCTTTGGATTGACATCAATACGAAGACGATCGAGCTCTCATTCGCTCGTGGGTCAATTTTAGGTTGCTTATATTGGAGCTTTTCCTGCCAACGTTGCAAGTGAATAGGTATGCTAGATTGATGAGCTGTAGCAAGAGGGGTCGGTGAGGGAATATCGTCGTTTGTTTAAAAAATATGCAGTTGAAATGAAAGATTTGAGTGATAATTTGTTGGAGGGAAAAATATGAAAGTGGTCTTAAAGAGGGAACTCAAAGTGAAATACAAAAGCTAAGACCAGTGCGGTTAAAGGCTAAGATGCTCATGGCACAGTTGAATGAGGACGATATTTCTATTCTGCTGAAGAAGGAATCTGGTAGTTCGGTTGAGCTCCCCCAAAAACTTTGAAGGTAAGAGGAAGTATCTTGGGGATGATGGAGGTAATTGTTCTCGTGTATAGTGGAGCTACACACAACTTTATTCTGACATAGTGGTGTCAAAATTACAATTGCCTGTGGTGTGGTCTAGTGATCACGAAATTTTGCTCGAGAAAGGTGATGCGACGCGAGCAGCGAGTGTGTGCAAAAGGGTGGTGTTAGACTTAGCCGAATTACGAATTGTTAACGATTTTTTGCCCTTGCCATTAGAAAATGCAGATGTCATACTTGGGGGGGCTTGGTTTGAAACGTTGGAAAAAATTGAATTTGATTATCGAGCTTTGCGGATGCGATTTTTTGTAGGACCATGGTGTGTGAATTTGTAAGGTGATCTGAGTTTGGTTAAAGCTCAAGTGTCGTTAAAATCTATGATGATGTCCTTGCGTGTTGAAGATCAGGGGTTTTTTATCAAACTAGATCAAAGGTTTTTTATCAAACTTAATTTGTTGGAGATGTCTTTGGCTGAAAGAGTGGGGACAGAGGTAGTTCCAGATTGGACTCAAGTACTTTCAGATTTACACCCTTTATTGTCACGTTATGCCACTATTTTTTAGTCTCTGTCTACATTGCCTCTCCAACGTTACTGTGACCTTGCGCTTGAGTTGTATGCAGGCAAAGAGTCAGTTAATGTGCATGCACTCTTATAGATATCCACAATTTCATTAAAATGAGGTTGAGAAACTGGTGAGGGAGATGTTGTTTGGCGGGGATCATCAGTCCAAGTACGGGTTCTTTCTCTAGTCTGGTTCTTATAGTCCGAAAGAAGGTTAGGAGTTGGCAGTTTTGCGTGGACTATAGAGCGCTTAGCCAGATATTGTTCCAAATAAGTTTCTTATTCCTTTAGTGGGATGAGTTGTTGGATGAGCTACATGGGGCGGTCGTATTTTCTAAAATTGATCTTAAGGCCCGGTATCACATGATTCGCGCTAAACTTGATGTCTCTAAAATGACGTTTCGTATCCATGAAGGCCATTATGAGTTTTTAGTTATGCCGTTTGGATTGAGGAATGCCTAAACTTTGTCTCAATCAGTGATGAATGAGATCTTATGGCCATTTCTACCAAAATTTGTGCTAGTTTTCTTTACGATATTTTGATTTATAGTGTTTCGATGACAGGCCATATTGAGCATTTAGCAAATGTCTTTGAGGTTCTTTAAACTCATGCTTTTGTTGCTACCGCCAAAAAAAAGTCAGTTTGAGATGGCTCATATTGAGTATTTGGGACACTTTATCTCGTTGCAGTGGGTGTCTGCTGATTTGGCTAAAATAGAGGTGATGGTGCATTTACTGAGTCCAAAGTCGATTAAGGAATTACATGATTTTCAGGGGTTGACAGGGTACTATCAGCATTTTGTTGCCAATCAACCTAAAAGCTTAAGCTGATAGGTTAGGGTAATTATATTGACTAACACTCCCTCCACTTGTGTACTTGGAAATTTTAGAAATGTCCTACAAGTGGAGTTAATTTTAAATGGGGAGACAAACGTTAGGGCAGAGATTCTCGCTCAAGACCTCTTGCTTCGATACCATATTAGAAAGTGTGGACATCCATCTCAAAATTAATTGGTTATGAGAGTAGTAGCCCACTTTATCTTATAAAATGTGTTGAAGAATTCTCACTTTTTGGGGGTGTTTGTTTGAGATTTTATGGAATGATTATTTTGAGTGTTTGTTGATAGCTCGTTTGGTTGAGAGTTTTGGTAGAGTGATTAGGTATAGTGGTTATTAATATTTTGTTTGGATGAAGTTTGTTTATGGAGGAGTTGTGAAAAGTGTTTGTTGATTTTTTTATGATTGTGATATTTATGAATATGTTAAATTTTTTTTTTTTTTTTTTAATTTCAAATCTCAAATTATTATTAATGTTGAAGTTTTTATATAATAGTATCTCATTTATTTATTTATTCACGATTTTTATTAAAATATAAAACAATATTGATAATATAAATTAATAAACATTTAAAATTTATTTGGATAATTGAAAATGAAAATGGGTTTAAAATTAATTTATAAAACATATTTTTAAAATACGAGATCGATTATGAAATTAACGTTAATTTAACATTACGAAATATATTTATAAAATGTGAATTGCATTATGAAATTATCGTTAATTAAAAATTACAATTTTTTAATTTAAAATTTATTTTTCAAAATATAATATTACATGAATGAGAATGAAGTGGAAAAATTATATATACTAAAATAAATTCAAATTAAAGGAAAAAAAGTTAGGAAAAATGAATAGATTTTTATTTTAAATTAGTAAATATGAACTATCTTTGACAAATTAATAATATTGATTATATATAAAAAAAAATTATTTTAAACAATATAGAATAAATTATGAAACTACCATCAATATGACCAATATATATTAATAAATGAGAACAATTCTTATAAATTAGTTAGAAATACAAAATATTTAACAAAAAAGAAATAATATTTACCATATAAATTATTAAATACAAATTTTATTATGAACCTATTATTAAATTTAAATTATAACACATTTTTAAAATATCGAAGTAAAAAAGCATTAATAAGAATGTTTTGCTTTTTGGTCTAGGAAGAGAAAGAAAAGAAAAAAAAAAGTTAGAAAAAATAATAACAAAGCAGCTACGTGGCGCTAGAGATGTCCCCCAAATCCTCGACAACCACTCTAGAATTAAAAAAAAAACCTTAAAACCGAAACCGCTGGTTTCAAACCCAAAACCAAAACCATCACACAAACTCCCTTTTAATGTAGGATAAGTGCCACAAGGTGAGTATCTCCAACATGCACCCTCATGATGGTGCCATATACGAAAAACCATCTTGAATTATATTCGAATTTTTTGACCGAAATACCTATTTTGGCTTACTTGCTCGGGTCGGATCTAAATTTTTGGGATCATCAAATAACTGCTTAAGTCTTTGCCTGCTTAGGTGGGGTCTTCAGAATTTTTGGGGACGAATAACCCACATAGAGCTATGATATCATATTAGATAGTATGATGTTTCTCCTCAAAACTAATTAGCAATAAAAGGAGTAGTCCACATATCATATTAATGTGTTGAAGAATCCTCACCTTTCCAATGTGAGATAAATGGTCACAAGAGGAGTATCTCCAACAGTTTCGTTTGACACTGTTGCTAAGAAAAGAGAAGTTTTTGTGGTGTGTTGAGGCTGAGAATTGCTTTTAGGGGTTGAAGCATGATATGGTTAGTGTTCCAGTACTTCACTAGCGAGATTTTTTACTGACTTTTGTTGTCGAGATGGATGCCTCAAGGATTGGAGTGGGGTAGTGTTGACGCAACGGGGTTAACCTTTGGCTTATTTTAGCCAAGCATTGCCCATCACGCATCATGGTAAGTCGTTGTACGAACGTGAGTTGATGGCAAATGTTTTTGTCGTTCAGCGTTGGAGAGCTTATTTGTTGGGGCAACATTCTGTGGTGCATACAGACCAAAAGAGTCTAAATTTTTTGTTGAAATAACGTGTGATTGTTCGTGAGTATCAACATTGGATTTCTTAAGTGATGGGTTATGATTTTCACATCGAGGATAAGAAGGGGTTAGAGAATTCTGCGGGTGACACCTTGTCTCGCCTTCCTTTGGCTTGTGAGTTGGGTATGTTGAGTTGTATGTCAGCCATTAATACTAAGATGTTTGTTGTTGAGCAGGTTAAGGCCAACCCTCCCTTGATGGCCATTTATTTGGCGTTATAGGCGGGAGAAGTGGCATCGATAGGTTATTTGTTGTTTTTTTTTTTTTTGAAAAATTCACAAACTTCTGATTAAGAAAATGAAAAGGAGTACAATCAAGATAACAAACCCCGAAGGAGCAACAAGGAAACAAAATCAAACACAGTAGAACAAGAGAGGCTGGTAAAAACAAATAAAACAGGAGAGAGAACAAATAAGACTAGCAATGAAAAGGCTTATTTATAATCTCAATTGATCTCTAATCTTGAGCTGAATATGACTTGAAGGCACTGTTCAGTGAACTCCAATGAGAGGCTTTAAGCATGGCTTGGTCGAATCTAGCTTCTCTCGAAAGCTTAAAATCTTCAAAAATTCTTTGATTGCGCTCCCACCATAATTCATATAGTAAAGATTTTGTTGCATTAGACCAAAGGATTCTAGTTTTTTTAGACATCATAGGCCCGATAATAAGACTATAAACATTCGATTTACAATCATTAGAGAATACCCATGCAACTTTGAAGATAGCCATCAGCTTTGACCGACAAAAGCTTTAGTATATTCACAAAGAATAGAAGGTGGGAAGGAGATTCCGCCGCATGGAGACATAAAGGGCATACCGAAGGTGATAGCGAGGACGAGGGAATCTTTTTCTGAATTTTGTCAGCCGTATTAATGCTCTTCTGAAGAAGTATCCATGAGAAAATTGATATTTTTTTTCAGGCATTTAGTCTTCTAAAGATGCTTATAAAGAATCAGATCCATGGTCTCTGACCTTTCAAGAGAAAGGACTAGGGATTTTACTGAAAGCTTCCCATTTGATTATTTGTTGATAGGTTATTTGTTGAGGTGGAAGGTTATTTGTTGAGCTGAAAGGTTATTTGTTGTTGAAAGGTGTGTTATGTTTTCAAGGGTGGTTAGTGTTACCTCTTGAGGGAGTGTTTGGATGAATAATTGTGGAGTGATTATTTTGAGTGATTAGAAATGAGAAGTTATTTTGGGTGGTTTTAAAGAAAAAATTGTAGTAATTACTTGTTTGTATGAGGCGTTTAAAGAGTGATTATAAAAGCTCATTTTTAATAAATCTATAAAAGAGCTAAACAAACCGCCCTTGATTCTCCAACTATTCCATTGTTATTGTTGGAATTTCATGTTGGGCCAATTGGTGGTCATTATGGAGCGCTCAAGACGTTTCAACATCTAGCCAAAGAGGTGTATTGGACGGGCATGAAGGCTCGTGTTCGCTCGTTTGTGGCAAAATGAATAGTTTGTGTGTTGGCTAAACATCTATCATTATCATTGGCTGGTCGCTTACAGACCTTAACAATTTCGAAGAGGGTGTGGGAGGATGTGTCGATGAATTTTAGGGAGGGTTTACCACGATTTGATGGGTTTGACTCTATTTTTGTGGTTGTTGATCGTTTATCAAAGTACACTCATTTTATTATGCTCAAGCATCCTTATACTTCGTTATCTGTGGCGCATGTGTTTATCAAAGAAGTTGTGAGGTCTCATGGGCTTCCTTTCTGATAGAGACAAGGTTTTCACAAGCATGTTTTGGGAGGAGTTATTTCGATCTTCTGGTATGAAACTTCTGCACAGCACAACTTATCACCCGCAGTCGGATGGGCAAACCGAAGTTGTGAATCATTGTTAGAATCGTATTTCCAATGTTTTGTGATGACTTAGCTTAAGCTTTTGGGCTAATTGCATACTTTGGGTAGAGTTCAGTTACAATACTTCTTATCATTCGTCAACTGGTTTGTCCCCTTTTGAGGTGGTTTACGATCGAGCGGTTCCACCTATTTTGAGTTATGAGGTGGGGTGTAGTTCGTTGCCTGTGATTGATTCGTTATTGGGTGATCGTGATAAGATGTTAACAACACTCAAGACGTCGCTCTCACGTGCTCAACAAACGATGTCTAAGCAGGCTAATGCAAAGCGTCGTGATGTTCAATTAGATGCGGGTGATTTGGTTTTTTGAAACTTCGCTCTTATTGTCAATCGTTGTTGGCTAAGTTTAAATATTCAAAATTGGCACCACGTTTTATTGGTCCATATCAAGTGTTGGCTCGTGTTGGGAAGGTAGCTTACCGTTTGGAGTTACCATCGTCGGTAAAAATTCATCCGATGAGGAAAGTTGTAGGTTCGTCTTTGCCCGTTTTACCAGCTCTTGCGATCGTAAGTGATGATTTGATGGTGGCGTATCGTCCTGATGTGGTTGGTATGCGTTAATCGGTTGTTATTGCCAAAGGACGTGAGGTTTTGATTCAATGGGAAAGTTGTTTGCCTGAGGATGCAACGTGGGAGTCGCCATCCGTCATTCAACACCAATTTCCTTATTTCCACTTTGAGGACAAGGTGGCTCTCAGTGTTTTCGAGGTGCACCCAGGTGCTCGCCTATGGCGAGAGGCGAGGATACTAGGGGCTCAAGCGCTTCACAAACAGTTGAGGCGAGATGATTCAACCAGGCGCTCGCCTTGCTGCGCTTTTTTGCGCTTGGTTGTTCCTTCTCCTTTGCCAAAGGCGCTCCTCTCACTAAAGAATTCCTATTTTACAAAAAAGAAAAAAAAAAATCTACCGAAGGAAAGAAGAAGACCAATTGTTAAGTCGATTCTCTTCTCATTCTTCATCTTTTGAGATTTAGAGCCAAGATTTCTTCTCTATTAGTTGGATTTTCTTCTATAACCAAGCAAGTTTTCAATGTCTTCCCTTATTCCATTTGAAACATTTTTTCAATGGGTACTTCCACTAGGGATGAATTCTTTTCCAATTAGACTCTCAGTGTACTGTTTGTTGTCCTTCTCCACAGGTTTTGTGGAGCTCAAGAAATCTTCACGTGTTTTAAGTCTTCTCGGTATATTGAAGATCAAATGAACATACTTTTTCACTTCTCTCTCACTTGATCAAGTCGTATTTCAATTGAAGCCATACCATTTCTTTTATTTACTTAGATTTTTTTAAAATAAACAATGTATTTAGGATGAAATCACGTTTTTAATGTTTGAAATAAAATAGATTTTGAGTTTTTTAATGAAAAGTTGTTGGGATATTGATTCTAGTTAATTCGTTTTTTATGTTTTTGATTTCTTTTTTATTCTGACTTTTTTATAGACTTATTTAAAATAAACAATACATTTAGGAAGGAGATGAAGGCATGTTTTTAATGTTTGAAATAAAATATATTTTGTGTTTTTTATTGAAAAGTTGTTAGGAATTAGGATGTAGATTTTATTACTTTTTTAGTTCATTTTTTATATTTTTGATTGCCTTTTGATTCTGATTGCATTTGAAAGAAATTTAAATTTAGATTTTTGTTGATTTTAATTACGAGTTTAAGATATTATTTTACTATTATATTTTACAACTTGTTTTAATATAATTTTTTCACTATTTTTTTCTTTTATTCTTACTGTTTTGTAGGGTCTAATTAAATATTAATTTCAATTGCTATTTTTAGTTTTTAGTACTATTTTACAAGAATTTAAATTTTATGGAGATAAGAATATGTTTTATCTTAAATTTAATGTTCTGTATATAATATTTAATTGTGGTTTTCTTCGCTTCACTCGGGTCTCGCCTTTATATCGCCTCTCACCTTCGGACGATCAAGGACATCGTCGCCTTGCGTTGCGCCTTGTGCTTTGAAAACACTGGTTGCTCTGGGGAGAGGGTATTAATACACCCCCGGTTAAGTTCGTTTCTTCTGGGCGAAAGAAGAAGACTGAGTGGTGTTGGTTAGTTAGGGAGTCACGTGTGGGATTGGGTGTTTGTAAGGTGGTTAGTATCTCAATTTAGGCCAGAATGGAGATAGGCATTCTGATTACAATCATTTAGTAATTGATCTCTGTTTTGGTAATAAAATTGGCAAGATTCTAGATTCGTGTTAAATGACTAAAGTAAAATTAAGAGTAAGGATTACAATCGTTTTTTCACATTAATTTTAGAAATAGAAACAAGCCACAAGAAAGTTTGAAACTGAAATTATATTGCCTTAATTATTAATTTGGATGTTTAAATTATACAGGAAGCTGCATTGAAGCTTGGAGTTCTATGCGAGGAAGATTTTGATAAATTTGTGGTGCCTGAGAAAATGATTGGTCCATCTGATTGATGAAGCTAAAGCTTCTTCTGTATTTGGATCATTTTTAATAGGCAGCTCTCATTTTTCCCTCCAAAGAAAGAAAACAAAATCCATTTTTATGAGGATTGAACTGGATATAATTAAACTACACCACAGAGAAGAGGTTCTTTCCCAGTCATTTGTATTTCCATTAGAACATTTTCTTAACTGATATCTTTTATTTCAAAGTTGTAGCATGTTCTTTAACTTCAACTCTCTGTGTTTTTCTTCTTTTTTTTTTGAGTATATAGGGACGAAGAATTCGAACCACGACTTACCTCGTAGCCGATTTTATATTCAAATGTCGATTAAACTATATCACTTTAGCAATTCAACTGTGTATCTTAAATGTCACTTAAGCATTCAGATGAAAATTAGTTTAACCTCTTATCAAATGAAAATTAGTAAGTTTGTGGTATCTGTTTGTATTGAGTGAAAATTAGTTTAACCTCTTATCAAATGAAAAAACTCTCTAAGTATCTTGGGTTTTTTTTGGCTTGTGACGTGGTAAAGGACTCTTGAAAGATATTTGTTAGTTTAAACTAACCTTAATGACTTTCTATTAGAAGTGTTCAGATAATCCGACAACCCGAACTAATACAATCAAATTTAATACTCAAATGCACAGGATTGGATGCGTTAATGGATTTACAACTCAGAATTTTGAATTGGTCAAAAAATTATCCTTAACTTGACTTCATGTACACCCTTATTTTCGATGTATCGAAAAACAAAGGTAAAATGCATAAAATAAATAATAAACAACCATAACAGAAATATATCAAGAAATTAATTTCAACATCAAACTAATTACTCAATTAATTTTAAATATATATATATATATATATATATATATATATATATTTTGAGACATAAACATAATTCATAAGTTAAAAATCCAAATTAAAAAAAAAAATACAATTAAATACATTAGATATTTGAAACAAAAATTTTAATATTTTTATTAAAAAAAAAATTAACGATACAAATATTTTATAAATTTTTTATGGTCAGAGATATTTTTGAAACTTTTTAAGGTTTATGAACATTTTTTAAACCAAACTTTAACATTTTCTATCCAAATTTTATGTCAAGATTATTTTTTTGAAACATTAAGTATGCATTTAGGTCATAAGGTGGGTAATAATAAATGGTGGATTATGATAAACAGTAGGTTATTATAAACGGGTGTTTGGGTGTAGATTATTTCAACAGTGATTATGATAAATGATGTTTGGGGTGAATGCTATTATAAAATGAATTTATGGTTTTTTTTTATAAAATTAATTTTAAATAGTATAAATTCAATTATTTTTTAAGAAAAAATGCAACGGTTTAACAAAGTATTTTTATTAACTTTTAATTAATATTTGTCTTGAAGAAAATAAATTAACATTTTTTGTTTTTATTAGCTGGATTTTTCATATTTTAATCGACATATATTCTAATTGATATAAGTATGGACTAAAATTAAGTATATTAGTATAGTTTTAATGTTAGAATCTTGATTTAAAATGATTTTTTTAATCCAAATAATACATTTTCTTTCAAAAAGAAATTATCTATTAAAATAATGAAAACAATTATTTTGAATTAACAAAAAAGAATAATTAAAGTGAAAAATGGTTGTCTTAATATTAATAAAATCAAGAAACATCCTCAAATAAGAAATATTTAAACTCAAAATTGTATGCAATTAAAAAGATTTAACAATTTTCGTTCAAATATCGAATTAGTGTATATTTGAAAGTGAATTTTAAACTATTTAAAATTTTCTTTTACACTATTTGAGCGTATATATTATGAATGGATAGTTTTATAATAAAGTTGACAAACTCCCCCTCCCCCATTTAATAGCATCTTTAATAATTTAGCCTTTTATTTATTAATATCGTTCTCTCCTCAGGCACGCAATTGCCTCTCAGAGTGGGCCCCGCTTGTCCTTTCTCATGAGTTTATTAACCAATTATTAGAAATAAAATCTTACCATTATTTTTCAAATTATTCATTTTTAACCGTTCAAAATAATTTTTCATTTTTTATTTTTCCAAAACAATCAATTATTACTAATAAAATCTAAATTAATTATTGTCTCGAATACAAAAATTAACATCCTAACGAATTATAAACTATAATGACGTGTTTGGCTACACCGACAAGAGAAGTATTAGTATGTGTTATAGATATAGAGTTGGGGACGGATGAAAATTGATGCAATGAAAATTTTTATTTTATATTAAAAAATTGAAGGTAATTAATATAATAGATATAATTGATTAGAAAAGAGAAATGAAAAATAAACATTGGACTACGTGCTCGGTTAGTGTAACTAGGGGTGTTCATCGCTCCGTCGGTGTCAGTTTTTGGTGAAAATTGACACCGAACCAAATTTATCGGTTAACTTAAAAGTGAAACCAAACCGACCGATCGGTTAAGTCGTCAATTTGATCGGTTAAGTCGGTTAAACCGGATAATTCATTTTTTTTAATTAAAAATTTATTTATCATACAATTTTGTATTGAAATTTTGTGTATTAATTAAAAAAAAGTATCAAATATATTTTAAAAACACATTTAAAATTAAGTTTATTTTACTTTAATTTAATAATAATTCTAATTAATTATATGAAAATATTAATATTTTATAAAGAAAAATTTTATTAACCGAACGACTGAATTGACCGAAAAAATTTGGTTTAACTTTTTTTTTAACTAACAACGACCGACATACCCATGAAAATTGATCTACCGCCCTTAATTTGATCGGACGAATCGATTTTCGAAGAAGGTATGAATACGTCTAAGTGTAATCTACTCTAACCCGAACCGAAACAGATCCTAAATTCTCTACAAAAAAAATTAAATGAAAATGAATTATTACAAAAATACAAATTTGTAATGATTGAAAATAGTCGGTATATACGTTTATATTCACGTGGGCTGTTGTGAATGAGATATTTTGCACCGTCTGTAAACAAACAACGTGGTTGTAAAAATGTATCCGTTGGTTATATAGCTAGCCACGTGTAATTCTCTAAGTGGTGTTATCTGATATGAAATCACGCGTTTAGATAGGCCATTTACTCTGCTAATTCTTCTTCTACTTCTTCGTTTTCTAAGTTATTGTGTTTGGAAATGGCGGATTACGCTTCCACAACTCAGAGATCTCTCTCCTCGTCTTTCCGCCATGAAACAGATACGTTTGGACCGATCCAAGTTCCCGCCGACAGGTTCATCACATTAATTTCACTATTAATTGCTAAATGGATCAGTTTTTTCTTAATTTTTTTCATGAACTTTTTTTAGATTATGGGGAGCGCAAACTCAGAGATCGTTGCAGAACTTTGAGATCGGAGGAAACAGTGAGCGAATGCCTGAACCTATCATTCGTGCGTTTGGTGTTCTTAAGAAGTGTGCTGCCAAGGTTTGTTTTCCTCATTTTTCAAATTAGGCTTTATCTGGTGTTTCGGGGAACTGAACTGAGATTTTTTTATTTTTTTATTTTTTTATTTTTTTTGAAGGTGAATGTGGAATATGGTCTTGATCCAACCATTGGGAAAGCAATAATGCAAGCAGCTCAAGAAGTAGCTGAGGGAAAGTTGAATGATCATTTTCCACTTGTTGTTTGGCAAACTGGAAGTGGAACTCAGAGTAATATGAATGCCAATGAGGTTTTACAACTTTTATGTTTTTTTATTGTCACTTATTGAGAGTCAAGGTTTTACTTACTAAGGATCTGTTTTGCATTAATCTCTTATTTATTGTTAGGAAGTATGATGTCACTATGTTTGTGTTCATACGTTGAATTACGCTAAATCATCGACCAACTCAAAAGTTTTGGTAAATTTAATTATGTTATCCAACCTACTCTCTCAATCCCACGCACTAATGAGTTCAATTTCCTCGATATTGTCCTGTAGATTTGCTTTAGTCAGTAGCCATTTCCCCCTTTTGCTTGAGTTTGGTTGGGATACAAATAAAGCGTCTTAGATGAGGGGAAGGTCATGAATATATAAGCAATGATAAATATTTCCATTGGTATGAAATTTTTTGGTGAAATCAATAACAAAAACATGAAAGATGTATGTCTAAAGTGAATAATATTATATCAATGTAAAGACTAAAGAGCATCTCCTTAGTAAATTCTTCACCTTGTTTATATTTATTTATTTTATTTCATGCATGCATCTATATGCATAAAGTTTTAGAAAGTTTTATTATATTTTTATTACGTAATTAATTATCTAACTAAAAGTAATAAATATTTATCATAATTATTGAAAAAAAAAAATCTAAAACTTAGTGAATTGAATGAAGATTAAGAAAGTTTGTAAAATATTTAAGAATAAAAAAAAAAAAAGATAAAGAATTAAATGATGAACAATTCCTTGCGAAAAACTCAATTCACGTTCATTTCTTGTTGGAAATCCCAGTTGTGTTTCCCACAAAATTTAATGGAGAATTTTGTAGAGATTCAAAAACAGTAAAGTTATTCTGTCCCCGCCTCTCTGCACGGAAATCACTTATTAGAATGTCTTTTGTTTTGTTTTTGTGACAGGTGATTGCTAATAGAGCATCTGAAATCCTTGGTCACAAACGTGGTGAGAAGTTTGTGCACCCAAATGATCATGTTAACCGGTCCCAGTCTTCCAATGATACATTCCCAACTGTAACCTCTTTTTTTAATCTTTTTTTATAAATATTCACAAATCTCTGGTGGTCTCAATTGACAACGATTTTTATTGTAATATTCTTCTTTTTGCAGGTAATGCACATAGCTGCTGCAACAGAAATTAATTTCAGATTTATACCAAAATTGAAAACTTTGCACTCATCACTAAACTCCAAGGTTAAGTTATTCAGAAGAACTTAAAAATCTAGTCTGAATCTAAAAAATAATTATTAATATGGAGTCACTTTCAACAAAAATTAACAAATGTATTTTCTTATAATACAATATTAATAACAATATGCATAAATATTTTAAAATTTGATTACATTTGTAGTTATTAATATAGATCATATTTGTTTATTGTATTATCCTGGTTTGATAAAGAACAGTCTATAGAATTCAAAGATATTGTTAAGATTGGACGCACTCACACTCAAGATGCAACACCATTAACTCTTGGCCAAGAGTTCAGTGGCTATACCACACAAGTATTTTCCCTTCTTTTCTATTTAAAAAAGAAGAATCGACATTTGTTATAATGCATTTATAAACAATTTACTTGGACTGCAGGTGAAGTATGGTATTGATAGAGTCTTGCGCACTCTACCTCAAATGTATCAGGTTTGAGCTTTTGTATATTTCCAATGACATGTTTGGCTACAGTCGGAAGAAAAAGGTTAATTAAAGTGTTTGGGAGAAGGAAAATAAAATAATTATGGTAAAAATAAAAATTAGGAGGAGAATGAAAAGAGAATGACCAAGAGAAGAATGATTAATTGTGTTAAGGTAAAGGAAATGATAATAAAATAATGGGTATGATGTGAGTGAAAAATAGTTAATAAAGAAGAAAGTTGTTATGAAAAGAATAAAAAATAATTAGGAGGAGAACAAAAATATAATTTTGGAGAAACGTGATTATATATGAGAGGAATAATTCTCAATGCTACAAACATCGAGAATCATCCCCTTTCCATTTTCCTCTTTATTAATGGTGGCTCAAACACCCTCTAAATGAAGTAAAGTAAGAGTAAATTAATGATTGATAAGATGTAACTCGTGAGTTCTCTTCCATTTTCTTTCCACCACACCAAACATGTCCCGCTTCTTTTGGCTATTATGATTGGATACTTAAAAGAATCCTGTTTGTGTAGCTTGCTCAAGGAGGAACTGCTGTTGGAACTGGATTGAACACAAAGAAAGGGTATAAACTTCATTTTGAAAAAGAAAAACTATCTAGTCTTTGGATATTGTTGTTCATGAAATTTCTGTTATTCAGATTTGATGTAAATATAGCTGCAGCAGTAGCTGAAGAGACAAATTTGCCATTTGTGACTGCTGAAAATAAGTTTGAAGCCTTGGTCAGTCATTGAATGAACATCATGCTACCTCTCTCCCTCTCTCCCTTTTTTTTCTTTTTATATCCATATGCTGCATGCATACCCATAGGGCATGTTTGTTTTTGATAGAAGATGTGATTAACCACTTGTATTCGGTAGTAAACCACCTATTTTAATCGCTCATCAAATCTTTTACGAAACCATTCCATTAAATTTCACGTCAAACATATCACTGTCAACCAGTACTATAATCAATTCTCAAACAAGTAATTAGTTATTCAATCGTTACTAGTATCAATATTCAAACAAGTAATCGATCAGAATTTATCTTTCCATTGCTCTCCACTCTATTATGCTCTTTTCTATCAAAAACAAACACACTCCTACCCTTAGAACCATTTTTATGATATTTTATGTTTGTGTTTCTTATTAGGCTGCGCATGATGCCTTTGTTGAAACAAGTGGAGCTCTTAACACAGTCGCCACTTCTTTGATGAAGATTGCAAATGACATACGTCTATTGGGAAGGTGTGTGTCTTAATTTTTTTTCGTACTTATATCCTTACTCTATCTATATCTATACCTATATCTATATCTATAATTGGATTTATTATTTAAAAAACTTAGATGGTTTGACAAAATATAAAATTTAGTCTGAAAAATAGTTCATATTATTCGTACATCATAGGCGAATTTAGCATGTAAATGCAACTTTTGATATATGTAATAATGTTTTTTTTTTGTCAAAACTTTTTTTTACGCATACTCTAATCGTCAAACACTATTTAAATTCTACCTATTTCATTCACCAACCATTACGAATGATATAGATGATATTTTAGATTTTGTCAACCTTAAGAATTAAATTTTAATTTTATAAACCATATGGACTAAATTATAGACGTCTACAAATCATAAGACTAAAGCTTAGATTTTTAAAGTATATAAACTAAACTCTAGTTTCCTTTATAGGAACTAAATTTATTATTTATCCTATATTATTTCTCTATGTAATATTTTTCTTTTAAATTTATCATCAAAAATAATAATTTAGTGGCATCTGGGTACATCCGATGATCTTGATCATCGGTTTGAATCCCCACATCTAATTTATGTAATCTCAAAAAAAAATCTCTTTTATTTCTTGCATACAGTGGCCCACGTTGTGGTCTTGGTGAACTTATTCTTCCTGAAAATGAGCCCGGCAGTAGTATTATGCCAGTAATACTGCTTTCTCTCTCTCTCTCTCAATTTGGGGATACGTGGTTGTTTGCGATTGGCTTACAATTTAATTTATTTAATTTATTTTTTCATTTTTAGGGAAAGGTGAATCCGACTCAATGCGAGGCTCTCACTATGGTCTGTGCTCAGGTAAAAGGGAAATATTTCCTTGCAGGAAAGTGGGAAGACAAACCTATTTTACTTTATTTTTTTATCTTTTTTTCATTTTTTTCTAAGTTTTTCTTGCTTTTTTAATTTCATCTTTCCTTTTTTTTTTATACCTACTTTTAAGAATTAATTTTTTTATTATTTTATATTTTTAATTGGATGTTTGGATTGATTATTTAGTAGGTTTTTAAAAATATTATTTATTAGATACTCTTGAAAAACACTGTATTTTTTTTAAAGATGAAATAAAGAAAATTTAAGCATGATAAATTTTTTTCCTTCAATTTTTTTATAGTGATTTCCTTTTTTTTTCTTTTCTATCACGATATAAACTATATTACTTTGGTATTTTATTCTATACCTCTTTTATTTTGTATTCTATTTTCTCAACTAATATTTTTTCCAATTTTCATAGTAAATAATTAACTTTAGTTAATCAGATAATATAATATAGTCACAAATATCAACCTATTATAAATGGTTTTTAAAAAAAAAATTAAAATTTTTTTCATCTACACAATATTGTTTATGACAATCATTTGACAATTGTTAATTAATAATATCCACGTGATAGTATATATTTCATACTTTAAAATAACATTTCCTCTTTTATGTTAAAATACTTAAACAAGTTAAACTGAGTAATTAATTTTTATATATCATAGATTTGTTGTTTGTTTTTTATGTTTGGAAAAAATGCACAAATAATTCTAAAAATATAATATTTGGAATAACTTTTTGTCTAAACTTTTAATTTGTGCCATCGTTTCTTTTAAATTTAGATAAGTGTTGCAATTAATCTTTTAGACCAAAGGTAAAGATTCTCTAATTTTTCAATAATTATATTAGACTAAAATTAATATAATTATTAGAAAATTAAATGAACATGAGGTTAATACTTGTCACATAGGCATAAGTAGGCTTACTCTACATAATTTCTTTTTGCAAAATTCAAGTACAACTAATTTCTATATTATCAAAAAATTTATTGATGCGTTGGTTTCATTATTTGGTGGTAAATCAGTTCAATATCATGATCACGCGTTCATTCATGAAAATCGGTATTTGTCTCTCATATATTGAAGAGAAGTAGTGTCATCTATATACGATTAGTACGATTCTCTCCCCCGATCTATAGTCAAGAAAAAAAGTTCAATTTCCTATATTAAATATATATATATACATATTTTATTTTATTATTATTATTATTATATTATTATTTTCGCAGTCAATTTCTTTCCCTTCAATTTAAAACTCAAATTTTCATTTATAATTTCACTTTGTTCTCTCTCCTTCTCATCTCTCTTATTCTTCCTCTTTACCTCTTCACACCTTAAAATGACCGCCTCTTCTCTTGTGAATTATTTATTTTTGTTTCTAACTTAAGATAAATTTACCATGCATGTGATTAACCATTTACCTTCTCATACATGTGATTATCCTTCAAATTTAGTTTCAATTTATTATAATACTTATCAAAACTTTAAAAATATAGATTGCTCAAATTAAACATCAAATTTTAGGATGGATTAGCACTTTTCCATGTTTAATGAATTCTTATGCAATAATAAAAAATGTCAGATTACAAAAAAAATAATAATAATAAAATATAATAATAATATAATCATTCGCATGCACCATGAAATTTTCATTTAAAAAATGATTTACCGCAAATATTATTAATATTAAAAATTCAATTATTTTGTTTTATTTCAAAAACGAAATTCAACATTTTTTTATTTATAAAAATGGATGTCGTACCCTTTTTTTTTAATTCATTCATTAAAAATCAAGGAATGAACCATATATATATGTGTGTATATATAATTTTAATTAAACAATTTAAAAGATTAAGTTAATGATTAAAAAAAAAAATTATAGACCAAGACTTGCCGCTTGAAAATTTGAGAAATATTCTATAAATAAATTTAATTTTTAATTAAAAAAGAAATAATCAAGCAGATTAAAACTTATGATCTATTTTATTTATATATATATAGATAAATGTTAGATATAATAGAATGAGAATAATTATTCCTAAATGAGAACATGGTTCTAGCGTGGCATAAATCCTCTACAAACTAAATATAGTAAATACAAGATGTCAAGGTAAATATGGAAATACTTAATAAGAAAAATATGGAATTATATCATGAAAGAGGATCATTTAATATAAATCTAATGATCCAACTAATTATGTTGGTTTCCATCAATCAAGAAAGGTCCTACAATCTATGGATATTGATGAGAGGTTAATAGTGATTGCATAAATTAATTAAAGGATAAATTGTATGATAATTCATAATTGTTTGTTGTTATGCCGAAGCAAGCATAACTCAGTTGGTACTAGTAATTTATTAGCATCTATTTGATTGATGATTGGAGTGTCGTTTATATCATCTTAGTTTAGTGTGGATCCTCTTCCTCGGATTTGTTTTTATAAAAATAAATAAATAAATAATTGTTTGGTGTTGTTGTATAGGTTATGGGAAACCACGTGGCAGTAACTATTGGTGGGTCCAACGGTCACTTTGAACTTAATGTATTTAAGCCTATGATCGCCAATGCTCTTTTGCATGTAAGTTATACTATTATCTCTTCACCCTTATTAATTCTCCATATTATGTTTGACAATCTTTTGTTTTTTTTTCCAAATTTAAGATCATAAAATATAACTTTCATATATGCATTTATTTTGTCATCTACTTGTATTTGGTGTATATATATGATTTCAGAAGTCAAGTCATGTTTTTGAAACTAATAAATAGTTTTCAGAATTTTGTTTTTAAAATTTGGCTAAGAACTCAAATCTTTGGGGGTAGAAAGAACATAACTTTTCTTGAGAGAATGGGAGAAAGCAAGCTTAATTTTCAAAAATCAAAAACCATAAATCAAATGGGGCATTGATTATGAACTTTTTTGCTACAAATGTTGGACCTAGGAAAATGAGAAAGATGTTTGTTTATATTAGGAGTGATTTCGATTCATTTTTCTAAAATATCAAATCAAACGATTCAAATAATTCTAAAAAATCAAACTGGTTCACTGAATCGGTTTGGTTCGGTTCGATTTTGTCGATTTTCGATTTATTTTGTCATCCATAATTTTTTTTTTTTTTTTGAAATAGCTATTTTACACAATACCCGTGTAACCATGCCCGTCCTTATGCCCGACACCGGAATACAGCACATCTCTCAAGTCCAAGTCTTCAACCAACTGTGTCACCCCTTAGGACTTATCATTCATAATTTATATATATCGTTTTAGATGACTTTAATACATTTCTTAATTGATTTGAATTAATTTTGGAACATTTCTATTGAGAAAAATAATTTTCAAATATACAATTTAATTCTATTCATCAATTTGAATCCCCTCTTTTATATAATAAATTATTTTATTAAAATTCCAAAATATATTAAATAACCAATAAGATTATAATATCATTCAAGCCAATCGCCCATGCAGGGTTTAGGGTGTTTTTTTTCATTTTGGTTTTTGAAATTTAAGTTTATTATATTTACTCAAATTTTCTACCTATGTTTATCTTCTCTAAATAAGTATATGAATCATATCCAAATTCCACAAAGCAAAACAATTAGTCAAAATTTATTGTTTTTAGCTTTCAAATTTAGGTTTAGATGTTAAAAACACAAATAATAATTTAAACGATGTGTTAACAATATTAGTTGTAGGTTTAAATTTCAAAAACGAAATAGTTACCAAACGAGGCGTAAACTATTCGATTAGAAAAACTCGAGTTGTTACATATAGTATATAATATTATGGATTCATCTAACGGAAGCTTCATCTCCAATGCACACACTCCTTCATTGGCAGTCATTGAGAATATTAGGAGATGCATGTGCTTCATTTGAGAAGAACTGTGTGAGAGGAATTCAAGCTAACAAGGAAAGAGTTTCAAAGCTGCTTTGTGAGGTTAGTTATGTATTAATATTTTGAAAAATAATACTCTGTTAACTACAACTGTTTGTTGCATATGGAAAATTTTGGCTGATGATTCTTGTGTTGTTATCTGTGCGCACGTAACTTGGACGGCGGCCATGGCAGTCGCTTATGCTCGTCACAGCTTTGAATCCTGTAAGTGTTCATGAACTAGAAAACCTCTCATTTTCTTCAAACTTGGAAATACTCTGTTTCATAATATGTCTTTCCTGCATATTGTGTGTTCAGAAAATTGGTTATGATAATGCTGCTGCTGTTGCAAAGACTGCCCATAAAGAAGGTTCCACTTTGAAGGTATTGACATTGTTTCACTTTAAGTGTGTTTTGTTTGTTATTGGTAGAAAAAAGAGGAGTGGAAAGGTTAATAGTGGTTGAATACTTATTTTGAGGATTGATGTTCGTAGTGATTGAGTAATTAATTACTTGTTTCGGGATTGATGTTAGTAGTGGTTGAGTGATATGTTTGATGTGAAATTTGATTAGTAATTTGATAGAGGGTTTGATGAGTGATTAATTACTACCAAATATAAACAAGTAATTTTTTGAGGAGTAGTTGATAAATTGTGAAAAATGCATAAAACCTTTTAGTTTTTCATTAACTTATCATAAAATTATACAATACATATGATATCAAATATTGAAAGATCTCTTAACAGACATAGATAATATTTAAGTAATATCTTAAATATCTAGTAATATTCAAATATCAAATCTAATCTATTTAGAGAATATCTTTAGATATTTATTATTCCTAAGAATAGTGGTTAACCACTCTTATTTCACCAAAAACAAACTTGGTACAAAAAATTAGGTCTTTAAACTTTCATTCTTCATTTTTGAAGTTTACTTAAAAAAACATGATTAGAGAATGAGCTAAAGTCGTAATAGTCAAGATTAAATATCGTGTACTTTAGATGTAGTTGAGTCAAGCAGTTACCTTGACGATATGGTTGTATGTACAAAAGCTTTACATAAGAACCATTTTAATTTTCGATATACGTGAATAAGATGTTCTGGATTAATGATCAAATCTTCAAATCAAGAGTAGGTAAGAGATTTGAATTCATGAATTTTTCTTTATTGACCATTCACTTATGACAATCGAGTTATTGTTGTTTTCGGAGTGATTAAAGCAAATTAAATGATAGGTTTTTCACATTAATTTTAGAAATAGAAACAAGCCACTAGAAAGTTTTAAAAAAAAAAAAAAAAAAAACCCCTTAAATTTGTAGATAAAAATGGAATTTAGGATTCAAATTAAAACTGTATATGCTTGAATTATAAATTTTGATGGTGGCTTTGGTTTAAATTATGCAGGAAGCTGCATTAAAGCTTGGAGTTCTAAGCGAGGAAGAATTTGATAAATATGTGGTGCCTGAGAAAATGATTGGTCCTTCTGATTAATG
This sequence comes from Cyclanthera cordifolia, assembly GCA_037832605.1. Taxonomy (NCBI): domain Eukaryota; kingdom Viridiplantae; phylum Streptophyta; class Magnoliopsida; order Cucurbitales; family Cucurbitaceae; genus Cyclanthera; species Cyclanthera cordifolia. Next base: position 15,881 of record JBBMEG010005155.1, on the reverse strand, counting down.
AAGCTAAATCTTCTTCTGTGTTTAGAACATTATTTCATCAAAATCATTTCTCTCATTTTGAAGAAGAAAATAAAATTCAATTTTATGAGGATTGAACTGGATAATAACAAAGTATTTGGGCGTGGAATTGTAAGCGATTGTTTTGAGTGATTAATTAAGGGATTATTGTGTGTGATTAAAATTTTGAGGTTTAGTAATAAGTTGTTTGAATTTTATTATTTGTAAAAATATTGCTATTAATAATTCGTTTGGATGATTTTTATAGAATGGTGGCAGACAATAATTCATTTAGATGTGGTTTGAAATTAGTTATTATTTTAAAAGATTATAAATGAATTATTATTTTGAGTGGTTAAAAATGAGTGATTTAACATAAATGATTCTTTTAAGTGATTAGAAATGAGTGAATATTTTGAATGATTATGTTAGACCATTAATATGTCAGGTGTACACACGCATAAACCGACAAGGAAGGGGCCATTAGGATGTTCGTTTATAGTCGTTGAAAGGATAGTAATAGTATTTTATATTTTCTGCTTTTTATTATATGTGTGTGTGTGTGTGTCGAAGATGTCTGTATCTTAGGGATTTTGAGTATTTTGTACACCGGAGTGATGTAGTTGGGAGGTCTCCATCCTAGCGAAGGTGGAATGTTCTTGTATTGTGGCTGACTTTTGTGTTAATCAATATTAATCTCAAACCCTAATTTTGACCTTGTTTGGAGATGAGTTGTAAAAATTTATGTAATAATCCGTTAATAATGTTAAACAAACACCCGTAAAAGTAACCATGCATGCAAGAAATGATCTTTATATTGTTGTAATCTTGTACAGTCAAAATAGTTTTAGAAAAATATCTTTATTTCAATGTTCTTTAAAATGTCAATAAGACAGAGAGAGTATTAGTTTAATATCATATCAAATAAAAATTAATAAATTTGTGGTATCTGTTTGTATTGAGTGAATTTTCTGTCCACAGGGCCTCATCATTCAATATCAGCCAAATTTATGAATTGAGTACCAAATTTGGCCTATTTATTTATTTGAATATCAGCCAAATTCAAAATTAACTCAACGGCATTTTTGTAAATCCAATTATTATGAGATCGTGAATTCTAATCTCCACTTTCAGTTGTTGTAATCAAAAAAAATAAAAATATTGTAACTCTTTGGATCAAAAAAAGAACAAGTTTCCTTTGACATGAAAGGAATGTTTATAATAATTAAATGTTAACTTTTTACTTTGTATCTATATTGATGATATATGAGAATGTCTAAAATAAAAAATTATCAAGTAGCTCAATAGTGTAATGTATTTTTATGATTGGGTCGGAATCCTCAAATTTTGATGCCACATTGATCAAATTTTGATTCAACTTAACTCAATCTATATCCAATGGTATAAGATTAACTAAGTAAATAACTATATAGTATATTTAGGAGGAAGCGTAAACTAATAAATGAATATAATGCATAGAAGAGATTAGTGGCGCAAGCTTCATTGTTTTGTGTTAATCCAATTTGACAATAAGCGTCGCGGGTTCGATCCTGGAACTTCTTCAACAAATGTCTTTGTAACACGCTAACTAAAAAATTTATGAAAAAATTTAAGAGAAGATCATGTATAATTAAAAATATTTTCATAAATTTAAAAAATTATGAAATCATAAATTCATAGAGTACGCTATTAATTGAGAGTAACTTCGTATTTTAAAAATAAAGATATAGATTTGTTATTGATTTGAAATTTTTATACATTCGTAAACAGATTTCATTAGGTAAATATCACATACAATTAACTCTATATTTTTCTGTATCAGAAAAAAAAAACTATATTTTTAAACTTTCCTACCATTTTAATATTACACATCAATAATTGAACTCAAATCAAAAACATCAAAAATTGATTCAATATTATTCTAAAAAAATAATCCATGTTTCTAGTTTTTGTTTTCACTCCTAATGTACACCCTAAACTCCACCATGGTAAATTAATCATAAATTGAATATACTCCAACTTTCCCCAACTGTCAAGAAGAGATTGAATACTTAAATCAATAGAATACAAAGAAAACCTAATCTTAAAAATCATCAAAACCCAAGTGATTTCAATTCATGGTATGTGCATTATATGATGCCAAGATTCACAAATAATTGTAAGCAAAGATATTGGATAACAAAGTAGAACACAAAGCAATAATCTCTTGTCCTAGGGTCAAAGACTAGGCCCCTTGAAAACAAAACCAGCCAAAGATAAGTGACTATTCATACAGTGATATAGTTCTAACGAGGCTCGATGTAATATAAAAAAAAAGACTCAAAGATGAAACAATTGATAAATTAGAAAAATTATGGAAGTAAATCTCTATTCGTCTGGGATCTTGATAACAAGGAAAATTGTCCAAAACAAACATGACATAAATACGACAAAAGTGGTCATAAACCAATCCAGTGGTTGAGGATCTACTAACAAACAGAGCTTCACTTCTTTGCTTTTTTTGATACCCTGCAAGAATAAAAAGATTGGGTTCATTTCATTGTTTATATGCATCAGATAATCAAATTAACTATAGGGTGTGATTGTTTTTGGTGGAAGAAAAGTTAATCAATACTCCTCAAAAACTACTTGTTTGTATTTGGTAATAAAGAATCACTCATCAGATTAACACTTTTCTACCAAAAACAAACACACCTTACTTGTTTTGGTAGAAAAATATGAAGTGAAAAGGAGTGAAAGAGTAAATGGTAGTAGGAATAAAGAAAGGATATTAGTAGTAGTTGATTAATTAATTACTTATTTGAAATTGATGTTAGTAGTGGTTGAGTGATATATTTTATAAGAAGTTTGATTAAGTAATTTAATGATAGAGGGTTTGATGAGTGGTTGTTTATTGTCAAGTACAAATGAGTGATAATTGACAAGTCGCAGTTTGCACTCATTCCACCAAAAACAAACACATCCATAAATAAATAAAACAGTTGAATACTCACTGAGTGGCTTGAGAAGAAGCAACTGGAGCAGCAGCAGTGACTGGTTTTTCTCCAGGTCCCTAAAATGACAATATAATCAATATAGTGACTGACAAGGGAGTAAAAGCTAAATATTGAAGAATTATATGAATGTAGAGGAGATTCAAGACCACAAAAAATTATAGGGCGCAAAATCTTGTGGCAAGTTTCAATGAACAATTTTAATTATACAGATGAATACCTGTGCCAACCGTTCCTCTCTTCTGGCGAACTTTCTTTCTCTACTGGCCTTATTCTTTGCTCTCTTTGCCTCAAATTGATCGGACAATGTCTTCTCTCTTGCTTTCTCAGCCTTTGATTTGTGGATGCTCTCCATAAGCACACGCTTGTTCTTGAAAACATTACCCTTCACCTTCATGTACATGTCATGGTACATGTGCTTGTCGATCTTTTTGGATTCCCGGTACTTGCGGAGTAATCTCCTCAAGACACGCATTCTCCGCATCCAGAGGATCTTGGTGGGCAACCTAGCCTCCCTAGTACCCTTACGCTTACCTAAATGCAACAAACATAATTAGAAAAACAGGGTATCGATGGCATGCAAACCCTTCTGCTTCATTACTTATAGTTCATGACAGTTTATACACATCAACTATTCTGACAAACGATTGTCCAATTATACTACATTAAGCTTAATTCTTGGTTAGGTGGCCATTAGGATTTATTACTCGATTTCTTTAGCAAAAAAGGGACTTCATTAAGAAATAGATGAAATTCATGATTAGTCATAAAGATCAAGCCTGTATAATATGCAACAAATTATCAAAAAAAAAACATCCCTGTTACTATTACATAAACTCATAAGAATGTCACATCACAGACATAGACTGAAATGCTCCTTTTCTTGACAAACTTGAATGTTAAGAAGCATGATAACTTCATGTTGGTTAAATTTTTGAACGAGAGTTATTTATTTCTTAGATCAAATATATACTTAACATGAAAACTAGGAAAAAAACAATTGACTGATGCCAACGTAGATAAAAGTCTAATAAAAAAGAAAAACACAGAACACTATTTTTGTTAGGAAAATCAAAAATAGAAGCTTCATTCCAATATACCAAGAGTAAATATCCAATCCCTAGGCCAAACACCAATAAACATCAAAGGAATGGAGATATAAGGGGTGTCTTCAAACTAACATCACAGGTAGGTCTCAAACCTAGGTTTCGACCACTGCACAGCCGCTCGGGACAGAAAAAGACAGAACATTAACCTTGCCATCATTGGCCACATCTTCTTACGCAGCTGTGAAGTTTGAGTTCTTCCTTAATCTTTTAGTTAGTAAAAGATACACAATCATATTATCATAACTGTTCTTAATTTGTTAATTGCAAGCTTTTTTCACCAATAACAAAAGGCAGAAATGAAGGGAAAATACCATATCCTGAATGACGCCCCTTCCTCTTAGCTTCCTTCATTCGGCGAGCACGGGAACGAGAGTGAATCTTGGTTGGCTTCCTGATGACAAATCCATCTTTAACCAACTTCCTAATGTTTTGGCCTGCAATCAATCAAACCAACATTTCCAGAATTTAACCAACACTCGAAAGCTTACGGATACCATTCGAATTAAATAACAAACTCCCTATGAAATCTCCAGCAACTAAACGAACAAATAGATCAAATTCAAAACCATGTACAACAGAAGGAACCAATACAAATACACAATCTGATACTGAGAGAATCAAAAGAGAAAATAGAACGTACGAGAATTGGCCATGGAGATTTCATTGACTTCATTAGGATCCAACCAGACTTTGCCTTTGCCGCACTTGAGAACACTGGCGGCAAGACGCTTTTGAAGCTTGAGTGAAACCATTTCTCAGAGCCTCCTTCGAGCTGCTGCAATTCCAGAGAACCGGGCGATGGATTCTTGCGCTATTTATATACTGAAAGTTTACAGGTTTTGCTCTAGGGTTAGGGTTTTTAATATTTGGGCTTTGCGACAGCCCAATGAAAATACAACCATGGGCTTTTTTGCTTAATGAGCCTTGATGATTGATCTTGTTTGGTTCTACCTCCTCACTTTTCAAATATTTTGCTTTTTTTTATATGAAATTTTGCTAGTTGTCTTATTTATAAAGATAATAATATATTTGGTTAAGACAGAAAAAATTGATAAATTAAAAAAAAAAATTAAGAGTAAATTTATTTGTTTGATAATGTTCTGGTTTCTTGTTTCTGTATCTCGATTTTAAAAAATAGTTTTTTTTTTTAATTATTCCCGCTTCTCATTTTTACTATTTTAATAATGGTCATATTATTCAAATCCTAATTTGGTAAAAAAAAATCTCATTAGAATTTGTAAAGAGCGACGACGACCTCGAACTTGTAGAGAGTGACAAGAGAACGTGATGACCTCGAAGTTGGGGAGAGCAACAACGATCACCGTATATTCATGCATATATCCGCGTCATGAGAGCAGGAGCATCATGGAATAATAGCAATGCTTAGTTCCATGTCGTGAACACAAGTTTCTAATTCTTTAAATGTACGAGGCTTTATACCTTGGAGAATATATAGAAGTTCCCAACGCATGCCTTGAATGCACATTTCAACTGCGGGAGATCTTTGCAATCAAGACTTAGAGCTCTCCAACGATTGATGTAGTCGACAATAGATTCGCCCTCATGTTGTTTTGCATTGGTTAGTTCTATCACGTTGACAGTACGTCTCGTGCTATAGAAGCGATTAATGAATTATTTCTCCAACTTTTCCCGATTGTCTATTACTTCAGCCTCTAAATTAGTGTACCAGTCAAATGCATTCTCTTTTAAGGATCGAACAAACTGTCTGACGAGAAGATCTCCTCGAGTGCCACCAGTTTCACACGTTTATATGAAGTTCCAACATGTTGCTTGGGTTGCCTTTTCCGTCGAATTGTTGGAACGTAGGTTGCTGATACTCAGCTGGCATTCTTAGGCTATCAATTCTCTTGTATATGGTTTTTTGTAGAAAATAGAACTTTGAGTTGACCCACCAGTTTGAGCTCTAATAGAGTTTACGATCATGTCCTGTAGCTGTTGGACAGATAAGGACGTGATCGAGGTTGACTGTTGTGGTTGTTTCTCTGAGAGCTTTTCCTTATCATTTATTCGTTCAATGAGAGTTTGACTTGATTCAGCTGCTTCTCTATTATGCAATTATTTTTTCAGGAAGGCAATCTCCAAGTCTCGATCCTCAATTGTTCTTTTGCATTTGCTCGAGCTTTCTCTCGAACTTTGTCATTCTATCGTCAGCTTTTACACTAACCATCATGGTAGACATCACATCAGGATTGTTTTCTGGCTTTATCAGAAATTTCTTCAAGTCGCTTCGCAATTACTTGAGAGTTGTTACACGTCACATATCCAGTATAAGAATATAAAGCAATTATCTTCGATGCAACTCTTCCAGATTCGATTGTAGCTTCTCGCTGCAGCAGATTTGATTCTAACTTTTGGCGACTACGTTAAGGTTTCTGATACGCCAACATATTTTGATGTGACGTTTTCAGATGACATGCTTGATTTTATGAGAAATAATGAGATGAAAGGTAGAAATGATCCCACTGGGTGTGCCAATTTGTTCACACAATATTTCACTGCAAAATAGAAGAGCGAGACACGTGTATATGAACTTGAATTTGATTGATATGAGTACATGGTTACAATCTCTAATTTTTTTCCTCTGATTCTTTCTATCTTCTATTTAAATATTTTGAGGGCTTCACAACTTGTTCTCAAATGAAGAACTATCTCAAGGGCTTTGCAGCTTGTTCTTGAGGTTGAATTTGTTGATGTTCGATCGGCTTCGGCTTGTTGATCTTTTTTATGGTTGATCACTGACTTGTTGATCTTTGGATTGGTCGTTGACTTGCTGATCTTTGGATCGATCGTTGACTTGTTGATCGTGGGATTGGTCGTTAACTTGTTGATCGTGGGATCGGTCGTTAACTTGATGATCTGCTTTTTCTTTGTGTTTGAGCAACTTGCTTATGGAATCGATTCATCTTCTATATGTCTTTTGATCCTTAGAAATTTGGAGAGTCTTCTGTCTTGATGAATTATCTCTGTAGTTTAAAATCTCTGGATCTGAATGACAGTCACTCTATTTATAGAGCTTCTATGGACTCTGGTGTTGCGCCTTGATGAGCTTTTGAGCTTGAGTTTTGGGCTTATTAGCTCATTGGACTTGTTTACCTCACATGAGTCCTTATATGAACTTGGGTCACCAATTAAATTTAGTCTTATTTAATTTTTACCAACATTCAAAATAAAAACAAACTCTCGATCCAATTTAATTTTGAGAAATATTGTCTCAAAAGTTAATTTAATTTTGTCATTAAATTTGACATAATAATGTGACAGTTCAGTTTATGACTGACCGAAATTTCTCAATCAACCGACTCACTATTATATAAAAATCCAGCAATAATATAATATTATATTATTGTGTTTTATAAATATATTATTATATTTTAAATACATTAATATTATAAATAAAATATTATTTACAAATACAATAATATTAATCTGTACCATCGTCGTTATCCTGGTCTATTTTGCAACAACTCAAAATCAAATTCGTCGGAGATACCAATGATAAAAATGAACGGACTACCGATCGATGTGTACGCGACGGAGACGGTGGGGTGTCATGTGGTGGTGGACAGAGAAGGGAGGTGCGTCGTTGCCACGCCGACAGGTGGGCTGATGAATAAGAAGGTGGATCGGATCGCGAGGACTTGCCGCTGTGTACAGCGGCTTGGCTAGAGAAAAAAGCGGCGATGATGGAGTACAAAGGGTTAGGGCCGTAAGCGGTGGTGGTGAATGAGGAGCGGTTGTGTGGGTTTAATCCTAATTTAAATATAAAAATAAAGATAAAATAAATTTACAAATATTTTAAAATTTCAATTATTTGTAATATTAATTTCTCAAATTTACAGTTAAAAACTCCATTATAATTTTTTTTTTTAATATTTAATAAATATTCCTAAGTAGTACTGCTACAAACGGTCAAGTGTTGACCCTTTTCTTTACTCCGGGCGCCCACCGTTTTGTTGTCTGCCACGCAAACCCCGCAGCACGTCTCAATTTCCACACGTTATCTCTTATTTACAAAACTGCCCTTTTTTCATTATTCCACCCAAGACCAATCTTCTTTGCCACGTCGGACCGACACAATTAATCACCACCAAACACTACAAAAATGCAATTATCCAAATCTTCTAAATATATTCGTTAAAGTTACTATACAAAACCTAAATAAGTAAATTATAAATCTGATTAATTTTTATGATTTAAAATGTTAAATTTTAGTTATTATAATTTATAAAAATTTATAATTTAGTTTTTAGAATTTGGTAAAGTCTAGAAATTTTTTTATGTCGTTTGTAATTATTGATGAATAAAATATGTACAAATTTGTTGTTTAAGTATTTAAAATGAGAGTGTGAAATAAATAATTGATTGAATAAAAATATTCATCATGAAAAAATTAAATCTACATTCTTAATTCACTTATGATTTATAAATAATAATGACTGTATCTTAAGTTTTTATTCATAACTAAATTCTATTTTTTTCGGATAAATTCTATATTTATTTTAGAGAATAAATTTTATATACTTTCAAACTATAACATAGTAAGTGAACCAAATTTATAATTTACGGATAATTATTCTGCTTCTTTTATATTTCTTTTACTCCATGTTGGGGGAAAAAAATCGTTTATTTTTATGTTTATCTAGAAACGACTTAATGGATTAAATACCTACAAAATGTAAATGTTTAATTGATTAATTCATTTTTTTAAAAAAAATTGATAATTCATATTACTCTCAAAGATTCTCGTCTCCAAAAAAAAAAAACGCTTCCAACATTATTTTTGACAAGAATTCGTCACATATCTATGAAGTATGTAGTAAAATAATAATAATAATAATAATAATAATAATAAAAAGAATTTCCAGTCTTTCCTCACAAAAAAGCTTTGAAATTCAGATATGAATCTGAATTAATATATTAATAGAAAGGTTTAAATATTTGCTTCATTATTAACCTCTAATTTTAAAAATCAACGCCGAATTGTTCTTGATTTTATTGTTAATTTATCAAAAAAAAAAACTTATTTTCTTTTTTCATGTAATACAATTATTAAATATTACTTATAAATAATAATTTAGAACGAACTCTGTTCATGAATCAAATTATAACATCAGTTAGAAATGATTGAAACTTTAATAAATTAAAAAATATATATATATTAACTATAAATTATAAATCAATTTTGCCCTTGATGAAAAGATTTATTAATATGATTAAATAAATTACGAATCAATGTAATATTTGCTTTGAGCGTTACAGCGATGCCATGAAACAACTGAGAAACAGAATTACAAAAATATTTAATAATATCAACAAATTGAAACGGTTCGAAAACAAATTACACATACAGATTCTGAAATAAAAAAAAAAAAGAAAAAAAAAAAGAAAAAAAAAGAAGAGGAATGGAACAGGATTTAATTTCAGGAGAAGCCGTTGAATTCAATCATCACACTTCAGAAGACGATATAGAGCTGTGAAGATCGTCGCTGAAACTCCATAGATCGCCGACCACCTGTTCCTCCGCCGTATTCGTCACCGACGACTGGCCGTCCAGGTAAGGAATCTGGTAGAATTTCATGAAGTTCTCGTACGCCATTAATTCCTCTGAAAGCTTCTGCAACTCGTTCTCTTCCGCGGCGGCAACTTTCGTCTCCGGCTTCTCCTCCGCCTCTTCCACATCGAGCATGTTCAGGCCAAATCCTAATCTCTCCGGCGGAGAATTCGAATATTCCTGCAATCCAGATCCAGATTTTTCCTGGATGCCGTTGAAACCTTCAATCGTGTAGTCATCGATTTGATTCAGATCGCAGCGGAATTCTCCATATACGGAATTTTCAGGAACGCTACATAGATCAGCCCTAATTTGACGGTGAAATTGAGGATTCGAATTCTGGAGATCAGAGCGAGATTGAATCGAGTAGTCATCGTCTTCGTTAGGAAAATTAACCTTGGCCTTCTTTCCACGAATGTTACGAGCTTCTCGATCGTAAGCTCGAGCGGCTTCCTCAGCAGTATTGAAGGTTCCAAGCCAAACTCGGATACCCTTCCTCGGGTCGCGAATCTCGGCGGCCCATTTTCCCCATGGCCGCTGACGAATTCCTCTGTACAGATTCTTCCTCTGCCTCTTCTTCGGCTTCTCATCCTCTGCAACATAAATTTCTCACAAAATATTTCAGAAAACATAGAAATGGAAGTTCAAAACAGAGGTAAAGCATTTTGAAATCTCACCGGATGAACAGAGCGGGCGTTTGACGGGAGAAACATCGAAGGAGGAGGCGGAGGAGTCTGGCCAAATGTCGGAGGCGGTAACGCGGTGGCCGTCGCGGCGAGGGATTAAGTTGGCGATAATGGCACCACCACACATGATTGAAACAGAGAATTAGGGATTGTATTGAAGGAAGAAGGGGAAAGGATTTTTGAGAGATTACGAGAAATTTAGGGTTTAATGATATGGAAGATTTCGAAGAAGACGAATGGTGAAAGAGAAAGGGGGAGAGGGGTTTTTGTAGGTGGCGGTGGAAGACAGTGAAGAAGCATTGAGAAACTTCTTGGGATTTCACTCATTTTAATTTCTACACTTTGATTTTTTATTTATTTATTTATTTTTAATTCAATTAGCATGAACTTTGTATTTATAATTTTATTATATTAAAAAAAAAAAAAAAAGTAACACTTACAATATTTTTATTTCAATTTCTATATTTAAATTGGTTCATCATCAAATTTAAATTATATATATATATATATATATATATATATATATTATTTATATATTTGGTTCAATTTTTTACTGATTTTTTTATCATGAATTGAAACCGAAGCAATATATTTCGATTTTATAAAATACTAAATCGATAGATTCAATATTGTTCTAAAAAAATCAAACCGATCCATTACATCGATTTGGTTCGGTTTGATTTTGTTGATTTTCATTTTTTTTCTTTTCATCCTTAATATTTAGGAAGTTTGTAGGAAGTATGTACTAGGTACTTCTTTAAAAGTATCCAAGTTTTACTCGATGCCAAATATCCAATAAAGAAGATAACCAAGTCGTACTTGGAACCTTCCATTCTCTTGAACTCACAAAATTTCACTCAATATTCAGATATCTTTTCCCGTCACAACCTCTATATTTGTAACTAAAATCATGACGAACTCTCTATTACTTACATACTCCTAGGATAATCATATTTCTTTTAAGGCTCAATCCTAACATTAGTGGTCATTTGAAATACACTCCTAAACATTAATCTCTAAATAAGATTTTTGCGAAGTTCTCCTAAAACATCAATCTCTAACTAAGTATTCCTTTCCACTTCCTCTCCTCTCCTCTCCTCTCCTCTCCTCAGTTGCAACCAACGTTCAATCACCCATAAGGATAAATAGTCAATCTAGCTTCAAATCAAATTTTGAGCACAATGCTTCTTCCACACGCTAATTTATTCAATAAAATAATTATTTTATGTACTATTTATTATATTAAATGATAAATTGTAAATTTGATCTATATAATTTGAAAATAGTTAGAATTTTCGAAAGGTTGATGTCGCATTGATTTTATTGTTTAATGATCATCCAATTCAACACTATAGTCACAAGTTCGATCCTAGAATTGATATTTGGCTCTCATTTCTTTGAGAACTACTAAGATGTGTCAACTAGCCAGGTTATCTCTTGCATACTCATGGATTCATCGACAGTATGAAAGGTTGATCTATTTGAGAATCTCCAGATCTACGCTTATTTATGATTTTAATGATGAGAGTGTAAGATAAAGCATCATTTTCATGAATCAGAAGATACATCTACGTATTTAATTCAATTTTTATTTATGAATAATATTAACTATATTTTAGATTTTATCAAACCATATAGAAAAAATTCGATTTTTTCAAATCATAAAAACTACTCCAAAACCAAACAAAGTCTATATTTTTTAAATTATTGAAACTAAACTCTATTTTTCTTGACACACACTAAAAAATACTTTTCCGTATACATGTGAGATGTATTTTTACATATGGTATTATTTTGTAAAGTAATTATGATAATGCCAATAAAAGCTGAGTTTAAACTAGCATTGAGTATGACCATGATAATAAAAAAAAAAAAAAACGAGTTCGAATTCTTCAATTCCATGAAATTGATAGAAAACAATGAAGATTCAAATATTTTGTTATATATGAAAAATGTTTAAAAGTTGTTAAAATTAAAAGAAATATTTATAAGTAATAAAACTTCGAGGTATAAGTAATATTTCTAAGCTTAATTTTCCAAAATAAAAAACTTGAAATAAAAATGTTATCCTATTATATCCAATTATCTAAAAGATGATACTATCAAATTTGAATTTGATTATTTATTTAATTTTTTTTCACCAATTATTTAATTTATTCAATACATTTATACCTTTAAACCCAATCTAAAATTAGTATTAAATAGAGAGGGCGTGAGACTTATCAAGTTCAACTATTTTCAATCACCCGATTCTACGATATTTGATTATCAAATAAATGTATATGAATTAACTTCTAAATATTTAGATATATCATCACCTCTTAATTTTTCGTGATTCTATTTACACTAGACCAATTAACAATTATCAAAAATAGTCAAAAGAGCAGTAACTCAACGTCATCAATGAATGTCAAAGGATCATGACATCACGGGTTTCAAATCTTCCTATCCCTAATTGTCGTAATCTCAAAAAAAAAATGTTGATTTTGGAGAAAAAATCATTTATAAAAGTGTGTAATTTGTAATTGAACATTTTTATTTTTGAATAGAAAAAATAGACATTTAAAACTCTTATTATTATTATTATTATTTTATTATTTTAATTTTTATAATGTAAGGCATCCATTCATAAACTAATATACATTATGTCCAAATATAGCTAAACCTTAGTAAAACCGAGGAGGCCGCTGTTTTTTGCAAATGGTGGGTACATCAAAAATCCACTTTGGTTGACTGAGTTTGTCGACATGTCGAAAAGTTGGAGTTGGTGAGGAACAATCTAAAGATCATCATATTCTAAGCTTTAATTATAATTTATTATAATAAATTACAATTTGACGCTCGGTGATAATATAGAAGAGAGGAATATGATAAGTTTAATTTTTTATTTATTTTCGGTATTAACAGTATCTCTTCCATTTCTTTTTTAACTTCTCTCTAACATTTCATCAAATTTTAATTCAAGCTTTATAATAAATTTTATTTAAAATATAAATATTCCCTCTTACCCACGAACTCTAAAAAAGTTTTTTCAAGCTAAAACGAGCATAATTCAACTGACATTAGAGATAAAATTTGATAAAACCGAAAAAAAATCTTGTTATTTAAATTTGATTGAAGAACCAAATTTAAATGTAAAATATGAAGCAAAAACTTGTAAATATTGTGGTTCTTATAAAAAAATATTGCATTTTGTTAGTAAAAATAAAGTTTTTATAATAAAATTTAAATTGAAAAATGATACAAACAAAATTAAAAATATACAAAATTTTGTATTAAAATCAAAACAAAAACCAAATCGAACGAATGATTTTATCCTTTAGTGGATATCGGTTCGAATCCAATTATTGAAAAATCTAAATATTGGTTCGATTATTGGTTTGGAATAAAATCCATAAAAATTGAACCGAAATCATCCCTACAAGCAAATACAAAATATACACATATTTCTAAAATTTATAGAGAAGTATGTTTATATTCTATGGAAAATATTAAAAATCGTTGCGACGTATTTGAGGGAGTTTGAGAGATTAAATAAAACATTTGAAAGTTTATGAACCAAAATGAAATAAATTTGAAAAGTCAATGACTAAAATTTGATATTTGAAAGACTATATTTCAATATGGAACAAACCCCTCATAGTGTACAGATCAAAATTGTGTTTTAACCAAAATTTATTATATGGTTTGATTATATTTTAATACTTAAAGTTTTTTTTGGTGACATACCATGACACTTTTTTTATTATTCAACCCATCTATTATAATTTTAAATTGACAAATTTTTTGTTTATAACCATTAATTATATGTCATATCACATTTATTATATATATATATATATATATATATAGAGAGAGAGAGAGAGAGAGAGAGGGGGGCTTAATTTATACATTCAACCTTAAATTGATCCAATTTTTATTTATAAAAAAGTACTATTATATTCGATTTCATTAAAATTAGCTTGAAATTTATTATAGACATCTTACATAGATAAGATATTTGAAAATACAATCACTAATATTGAAAAAAATTGGATCAAAATAATATTTTAAACAAATAATTATCTAACACCTAGGAACAAATCAATAGGTAGATCATGGTTATTCGTTTCATAGATATTACATGATTTAATACATTTGCAAATTAATCGAAAGGATTGGTGGGATATTAGTTTCATTGTCTGAAGCAAATTAATGGAAAGGGTTAGTGGGCATTAGTTTCATTGTTTAAAGATAATCCAGTTCAACTCCAAACAAAATAATTAAAAAAGAAAAAAATGACAAATATTAATGAAAATGAAAGATAATATACAAATCAACGACTTCCAAATACAAATCTACTAAAAAATAAAAATAATTATAACCATATTTTTCTATTGTTTATTTTTAACTAATATTTTATTTAAGTACTATTTTATCCTTAGTAAATATTAATGACTTTACATAAAATAATCACTAACAATACAATAACCAAATACATACTAGTATTTGTAAATTGTGACTGAGATCTTTCAAATAATATATGTTTATTGTCATTAAATTATATGTATATATATAAATAAAGTAGAGGTAGAAAGAATAGTAATTATTTTAGAATAATTTTTTTGAATATTTTTCAACCGCAAATGAAAAATTTATGAAAACAAAATTTTAACATTTTCCTTAAAAGTTTAATGGTGAAAATATTTTTTTCTATAGCCTTTAAGTTCATTCATATTTTTGAGAATTTTTAAAGTTATGAAACAAAACTGTAACTATTTGCATCAAAATTTAACAATAAATATATTTCTAAAACGTTTTAGAAAGTTAAGAGATATTTTTAGATAGAAATAGCGTTGACAAAAAACATATATATTTTGGAAGTTTAGATGAAACTATAACTAAAAAATAAAAATAAATAAAAAATAATTTACCAAAATTTCCAACATCAAAACCAAACATTATTATTCAATCAATTAAATATGAATCAATTATCATAACTTTTCATATTAACTAAATAAAAGAAAAGTTAGGTAATTTGGAATTGAACTAAAGATAAGAAATTAAAAACAAACTACAATCACCGAATGGGTGCGCAGTAATTTCATTATTTGGTGTTATTCCAGTTCAATACTAACATCACGGGTTGAGTGAGATCGAGAGGGAGGCGGATGAGGTAGAGTTTGAAAGGGGATAGGTTTAGTTTATTTTATTATTATTTTTTTTCACTTGGAGCCGTTTGTCACATATAATCAATCTCACTAAAACTTTATTTTAATTTAAAAATATTAATTGCAAATTTTATAATATTTTTGTATACATATATATAGATGAAAAAAGTTTTTTTTTGTTTACAACAATTCTATAAATTGAGATAATTAAATATTTTAGATAGTGTTGTAAACTATCTAAAATATTTAATGGTTAAACTAGTTAATTTAATTTCAAGGAAATCGAATTAAATGAAATTGGAAAGAATATTTTCTTCAACGGTCATGCCCAAAAAATCCGGGAAAATCGTCTCTCTTCCACGATGAAAAAAAGC